>PVJS01007860.1:0-54789 GCA_004027185.1 Glis glis
ACACATATATATATATATATATATATATATATATATATATATATATGTATGTATTCAGGATTGAACCCATGGGCATTCTACTTCTTTTTTTTTGTACTGGGGATCAAACCCAGGGGCATTCTACCTCCGAGTTACACCCCAGCCCTATTTTATTTTTTATTTTGAAACAGGGTCTCACTAAGTTGTGGAGGACCTCACTAAGTAGCTGAGGCTGGCCGCGAACCTGGATCCTCCTGTCTCAGCCTCCCAAGTACTGGGATTACAAGGGTGCACTATCATGCCTGGCTGGCATTCTAGTTCTGAGCTATACCCCCAACCCTATTTAATTTCTTATTTTGAAACAAGGTCTCACTAAGTTGCTTAGATTGCTGAGGCTGGTCTTAAACCTGCAATCCTCCTGTCTCAGCCTCCCAAGTACTGGGATTAGAGGTGTGTGCTACCATGCCCAGTCTAAAATATATTTTTCCTTTAAATTATTGCTCTAAACAAAACTTAGCTTATGAAAAGAGTGGCCCATGAAGATCCATCATGTTCTTGACCGTGATGATCCAAGAAAAGAGAAGAAAAGGTATAAAGATTAAATCCTTTGGGAACAACACAGAGACAGTTGGTTTTTATTCTTAAAAAATTAGAAAAAGAATATTCTAGTTCTAGATTCTCGAATATTCTAGATATCTATCTAATGATAGATACAGCCGCGTGTGGTAGCACACACCTGTAAATCCCAGTTCTTGGGAGGCTGAGACAGGAAGATCACAGGTCCAAGGACAACCTCAGCAATTTAGTGAGGCCCTCAGCAACTTAGTGAGACCCTATTTCAAAAAATAAAAAATAGGGGTGGGAGTGTAGCTCAGAGGTGGAATGCTCCTGGGTTATATTCCCAGTACGACATACACACACACACACACACACACACACACACACACACACACACACAGAGAAATTATAGATAGATAACAGATATGAATTTTTTTAGAAAAATGAGTTATGTACAATAACTCATTTTAATAAGTTATATTTTAATAAGTTTAATAAGACAAGGAAAACTCCAGCATGAGATGAAAGCAAATCACCTGTTTCACAGAAGATAACTGCTCCTGATAATAACACCAGAGAGACCCCCCCCCCACTATTCCAGGTCCTTGTAGAGAAAACTTGCGTGAAAAAATTAACAGTTGCCTCAGCAACATCTTTATTATTCACATAGTCACCAAAGCTAATTTGAAACAAAAATTTTAATGAAAAAATTTAAACATCCAAAATATACAATTTAAGATGTGCAAGATTCTATTATGGGATTCTATTATGGGATAACAAAAGAAATCTAAGAGAAATTGGATAGCCAGTGTCTCTTCCAAGAAAAACTATTACATTTTTTTTCTGAGAATAAGAAGAAGCTATTGTCTTAGTGGGAAGCTTAAGCTGGGAAAAGCGAAAATATGGAAAGCTGTAATGTGTTGACAAAACTGTTTTAAAAACAACCAAGGGATGTTGCTAATAGCTGCCATCTTCTCCTTTCTGAAAATTTAAATAAAATTTAGACTATATGAAGTGTGGTAAAAGAGCAACTGATAAACCGGGCATGGTGACGCATGCTTGTAATCCTGGTACTTGGGAGGCTGAGACAGGAGGATCCGGGTTCGCGGCCAGCCCCAGCTACTTAGTGAGGCCCTCTGCAATTAGTGAGACCCTGTTTCAAAATGAAGAATAAAAAATAGGGCTGGAGGTGTAGCTCAGAGGCAGAATGCCCCTTGGGTTCCATTCCCAGTACTGCAAAAAAAAAAAAAAATACTGATAGCTTAAAGACCTAAAATTTATGGATTTACTAGATTTCCAGACCTGAGCACAAATAAGCACTTATTTAAACAGGATATATATGAAATAGCATCTCTCAATCTCTTTCCTTTCCCTTTCTCTCTAATTTAAGTGAGAAAAAATTATTTTCCTTTAAAAATAGCTTAAATAGAAAATTCTGTCTCAAGATAGTATTAGCATCCTTCAATATTTTTCTTACAATAACTCAGGAAAATATAAGACCAAAGAAAGTGCTGCTTTCCCTATTCAGCATAATAATGGCTCAACTAAACAGAAAATAAATTAAAAAAATTAAACATCTTGATTAATTCCAAAGAAATATAAGGAGAAACTATGAAAGTAAAGAAAAGAAACTTTATATTCGGAGAGCATAATTGTCTGGAATTTTCTATAAAACAAGCATAATGCTACCCTTTTTGTGGGATGGAGCTGGGAATGGAACCCGGGGCCTGGTGCATGGTAGGCAAGTGCTCTACCACTGAGCTACAAACCCAGCCCTCATAATGCTATTTTTAAGAGAACAAAGGGCTAGATATACATCTAGCCTGAACCAAGAAAAATATAAGGCCATACAAATTATTACTAGGAAGTTGAGATTTCCTTCCTTGAAATGATTTATTTCAATAGGCATTATAAAAACATCAAACTTTCAAAAATTTAAACAAGTATTGCTTAGACTATATAGATATTAATATATCCTTTCTCAAGTCAAGGGATTATGAATCAGACTGGATTAAAATACAAAACTTAGTCATCAATTTAATTGGGAACTCACTTTCTTGGAAATTTCCAAATTGTTTTATACTTGACTCATTCTTGGAACTCTATTTGCTGTAAAAATGCATGTGATATTCTATTAATTCAAAACAGTGATCAGAGAGGAGAGGTTTTTCTGGTGATCTTGAAAGAATCAGGAAATCACTACAACTGACGGTTCTTGAAAAGAGTAAACAATGAGAAGTAGCTACAATAATTTAACATAAAACTTCTATCAGAATACTCTTGAATGGTTCCCTCAAATCTAACAGGCCCGTACGTACAAAGTTTTATGTCTCCTTCTCTCCACCTTCCTACAGACACCACCAGCAAATCCTACAAGGCATTAAACGATATTTATCATTTTGTAGCTTCCTCTCCTATTCCTGTACAACTCACAATTTCTGCTCCTTTGAATATCATATGACTTCATCATTCCTGAGACTGTGTGGTTTCATGCCTTCACCATAAAAGAATGCCATTTTTAATTCTATCAGTTTATCAAGAAATCTACTATTTATCCTTCAGAGTCATCCAGAAATATCACCGCTTTCTCTTGATGTTTTCTGTGATTCTCTTACCTCTAAGTATTCTGTCACTTCTAATATTTCATTAAAAACATGTATTACTGGACATAGTACATCATATTGCAATTGTTTACATGTTCTACCTCACTTATCAGAATATACTCCTGATAAAGCCTAAAATATATTAGTCTTTTTGATGTGCAGACCCTAGGTGGGGTTGGAACCACATGGTTCAAGGACTCTGATCCCTTCTCTTCTAAGCTTTTTCTTTTTAGTCTAATCCCCATCAACTTTATAATACTATATTATCTTCAGCATGTTTACAGTATCACCGTGTTAAACAAAGTTACCCACAAAAACAAAGTTACAAAGAGATATTTAGCAATATTTAGATTAAGTAGGATTTCATGGGATTACATGAGAACTCTTTATATCATTGCTTTTGTGGGAAAATATACTCTGGGTTTCAAGCAGCCTATAATTTGAGTCTTCAAGTTTCAAGCAGCCCATAATTTTCAGGAAACAATGTATTTTTAAGCTAGGAAATACCACATTAAAATTTCCCTGGTTGAAATTAAAACAGCATTTATTTGTGTGATCACTTGCTTAATTTTTACCCCCATTAAATTGAGGGACCTAAAAATATAAGAACTCTGTAGATTTGTGTTCACCTAACTGTGTGTAAAAGGAAAGATGGGAAAGAATGAAGGAGAGAGGGGAGAAAATAAAAAAAGAAGGAGAGAAAAATGAATTTTATTTAACAACTTTTGCAGTATAATAACAGATTTGACTGCCATTTCTATTGAAATAACTTCAAATCTATATCTCCTTAGAGATCTGTCTTCTCTAATATCTCATATTTCCAATTCCTTCAGGACAGCTAAACATAAATGTCCAATAGAACTTGACAATCAATATGTGAAAAAGTTCATTTTATCAAATTTCCTAAAAACCAAGCACTTTCTCCCTTTTTAGAAATTGCAGACATATAACTGAGAAAATGGTTAAAATTGTAATCACTAGGGGAGTTACTGAAAACATAACTGTCTACCAATATTTTCTATGCCTAAGGGGAAGAATTTTAGTAGCTGAAACGGGTATGATTTGAAGAGGCACCTCGAGTGCTATCTTGTTTTTCACAATCTTCTAAGAGATCATAAGGCTCATACCCTGGGGTAATCTTTGAGAATATGCGGCTTTTGTCTCTATCCTCACACAAAACTCTGCTAACTCTTTCTGAAAAATATCAACATTTCTCTGACATTTACTTTCACCAGTTACTCTCATACATCACTCTATTCTCATCTTTATGACATACTAAAACTGCTAGAAAATATTTCCCTGGCACATCCTCCTTCGTGAGTGTACCATGATAGATATTGTTAAAATCAGAAATGCATGCTCTTTATTGTAATAGAGTCCTAGAGAAGAACGCTAAATAGAATATGAGTAACTCTACACTCTACAACCAAGCATTCAAGTCCATCTCCAGGACTTTTCCTTCACCAGAAGTCCCACAGCACTATAATCATACTTTTCTTGTTATAATTATTTTCTCCCTTATTTTACAGTATCCTTATCACTCTCATGATTTCTGACTTTTAGTAAGTTACTTTCTCTTTGGTCCTGATATTCTTCTCTGTAAAATGGACATAATACTTATCAGTAATTAAGGTTGTTGTGAATTTTTAATGAAATAACACATGTAGGTTGCTTAAAATAGTTTCTTACATATTTTTAAACACTCCATTAGTCAAGCGTGGTAGCGCACGCTTGTAATCCCAGTACTTGGGAGGCTGAGACCAGAGGATCCGGGTTCACTGCCAGCCTCAGCTACTTAGTGAGGCCCTCCACCACTTAGTGAGACCCTGCTTCAAAATAAAGAATAA
Organism: Glis glis; assembly: GCA_004027185.1. Classification (NCBI taxonomy): domain Eukaryota; kingdom Metazoa; phylum Chordata; class Mammalia; order Rodentia; family Gliridae; genus Glis; species Glis glis. The sequence continues at coordinate 4,988 of PVJS01007860.1, forward strand.
AAACTAGGGCTGGGGTGTAGCTTGGAGGTAGAATGCCCCTGAGTTCAATCCCCAGTGCTGCAAAAACTAAAAATAAAAAATAAACACTCCATTATAGTTTATTATTGTTATATATCATCATCAAAAGTAATATTAAGTCAGGCATGGTAGTACACACATATAACCCCAGCTACTCAGCAGGCTGAAGCAGGAGGGTCACAAGTTTGAGGCCAACCAGGACAATTTGGTGAGACCCTGACTAGAAATTTAATAAAAGGGGAGGGGAGAGGGAGGGAAATAGAAGAAGGGAGGGAGGGAGGGAGGGAGGGAGGGAGGGAGGGAAATGGAAGGAAGGAGGGAGGGAGATAATATTAAGGTTGAGGTACAATACTGAACTGAGTTTATCTGTTGAATACTGAGTAAATAAAAGGGGGAAAGAGAAGGAGATAGTAGAAGACTGAACGTTTTCCTTTGAAGATTGAGAAGAAGAAAATGATGCTTACCTCATCACTTCTATTCTGAACTGAACTGAAGGTCCTAGCATATGCTATAGGCAAGAAAAAGACTCTGTGTGTGTGTGTGTGTGTGTGTGTGTGTGTGTGTGTGTGACTGAGGATTGAACCCAGGGACACTTTACCTCTGTGCTACACCTCCAGCCCAATTTTATTTTTTATTTTGTTGTTGTTGTTTTTTTTTCGGGGGTGTATGTGTGTGTGTGTATGTGTTTCATACTGAGGATTGAACCCAGCGGCATTCTACCTCCAAGCTACACTCACAGCCCTTTATTACTTTATGTTTTGAAACAGGACCTCGTGAGGTTGCTCAGAGTCTCGCTACTTTCTGAGGCTGGTCTTGAACCTGTGATCTTCCTCTCTCTGCCTCCCAAGTACTGGGATTACAGGTGTGCGCCACCACACCCAGCTCAAGAAAAAGAAATTTTTAAAGACAGATGAAAGTCAGGCATGGTGGTACACACCTATAAAACCAGTACTTGGGAAGCTAAGACAGGATCGCAGGTTTGATGCCAGCATCAGCAACTTAGACCCTCAGCAACTTAGCTAGATCCAGCTATACCACTTCTGGGTATCTTTCCAAAGGGGTTGAAACCAGAGAACTACAGTAACATATGCATACCCATGTTCATAGCAGCACAATTCACAATAGCCAAATTATGGAAGCAACCTAGGTGTCCATCAACAGATGAATGCATTACAAAATTACAGGATATCCACACAATGGAATTCTCAGCAATAAAAAAGAACAAAATTATGTAATTTGCAAGAAAATGGAAGGACCTGGAGAACACTATGTTAAGTGAGAGTAGCCAGTCACAGAAAGTGAAGGGTCATATGTTTCTCTAATATGTGGAAGCTAGGGAGTAATTGGAATAGCAGAGGAACTCCGTATAATGGAGGAGAAACCTCAATGGAGCCAGGGAGATGGTCTAAGGGAAGGGGAGGGGGATGAGTGAGGTTCATAAATGGAATTACTACCATTGGCTATGTGTACATATGTAAAAATACCAATGTCAATCTCAGTACTCTGTATGGGGAAGGGGGGAGATGGGGAGGCAGCTGGGGGGGTACCAAATACTGTGTACATGTATGTCACTGTCAACATGATTTATATTATTATGTGAAACTATAATGCACCAATAAAAGCCTATTAAAAAACAAAACAAAACAAAAAGAAGACAGTGATACAGGAAATGAGTCACAAAAAAACTATAAGGCATATAGAAAACAAATGGCAAAATGACAGAGTCCATCTCTGTCATTATTTTCAATGTAAATGGATTAAACTCTCTAATAAAAAGGCAGATATTAGCAGAATGCATAAAAACACATAATCCAACAAGATACTGCCTACAAGAAACTCACTTTAAATTCAATGACATGAATGAGTTGAAAGAAAAGGAAAAAGATATTCTATACAAAAAGTAACCAAAAGAGAGCAGGGGTGGCCATACTAATGCTGACAAAAAATATTTTAAGTAAAAGAAACAAAAAAAGGATATTATATATTAATGAACGGTACAATACAGTAAAAAGATATAATGATTATAAACATTTACATAACTACTAATAGTACACTATCAAAATAAATGAAGCAAAAACTGATAAAACTGAAAGGCAAAATCAACAGTTCTACAGTAATAGCTGGAGACTTCTATAACCCACTCTTAATAATGGATATAAGTAAGTAAACACAGGACTTAACACAATAAATGAAGTAGATTTAACAGATACATACAAAATGCTACCCAACAGTAGCATATACATTCTTCTCTAGTGTATATGGGACATTTTGGAGGACAGACCATATGTTGGACCACAGATTAAATCTAAATAGATGTAAAAATAAAGATATCATTAAAAGTGTTTTCTCTAACTACAACAGAATGAAGTCAGATAACAATAACATAAGTAAAACTAGAAAATTCACAAATTTGTGGAAATTAAACAACATACTCTCAACCAAGTGATCAGGAAAAAAAAATCACAAGGGAATATAGAAAATACTTAGAGGTGGGTGAAAATAAAAATGCAACATACCAGAACTTATGAGATACAATGAAAGCAGTGCTAAGGGGGGGATTTATAGGTATAAGCACATTAAACAAAAAATTATCTCAAATCAACAACCTAACTTTACAAATTAAGGGAACTAGAAAAAGAATAATCTAAACCAAAAGCTAGCAGAAGAAATAATAAAGACTAGAATAGAGGACAAATATCTTGAATATAGAAATAACTTTTAAAACTTAGCACTAAAAACACAAATAACCCAATCAAAAAATGGGTAACTGAACTGAATAGATACCACTCAGAAGAAATACAAATGGCCAATAAATATAAGAAAAAATTTTAACATCATTATCAGGGAAATACAAATCAAAATGACATTGAGATTCCGTCTAACTCCAGTTAAAATGGCAATCATCAAGAATACAAACAATAATAGTTGTTGACAAGGATGTGGATAATAGAAGCCCTTATGCACTGTTGGTGGGTTTACAAATTAGTACAGCCACTATGGAGATCAGTGTGGAGGTTCCTCAGAAGACTAGGAATGGAACCTCCATTTGACCCAGCTCTACCACTCCTGGGTAGCTTTCCAAAGGAAATGCACTCAGAATATTATAGTAATACATGTATATCCATGTTTACAGCAGCACAATTCACAATAGCCAAACTATGGAACTAGCCTAGGTGTCAACAGATGGATGATGAAACTGTGGTATATATACACAATGGAATTTTACTCATCCATAAAGAAGAATAAAATTATGTCGCCAGGCGTGATGGTGCACGCTTGTAATCCCAGTACTTTGGGAGGCAGAGACCGGAGGATCCGGGTTCGCGGCCAGCCTCAGCTGTCTGTCTGTCTGTCTGTCTGTCTGTCTCTCTCTCTCTCCTTAGTGAGGCCCTCCGCAACTTCGTGAGACCCAGCTTCAAAATAAAGTATAAAACATAGGGCCGGGGGTGTAGCGCGGAGGTAGAACGCCCCTGGGTTCAATCCCTGGTACCGCAAAAAAAAAAGAAAGAATAAAATTATGTCATTTGCAGGAAAATGGATGGAACTAGAGAATATTATGCTAAGTGAGATTATCTAGTCTCAAAAAGTAAAGGGTCGTTTTCTTTCATATGTGAAAGCTAGAGAGAAACTGGGAAACAAAAGGGACTTCAGATGAATGATGAGGGATACCAGTAGAAGGAGATCTGGGGAGGGAGGGGAGAGGGGAGGGGAGAGACTTGATGAAGGAAGTTCAAATAATGCTAAGTCCATATATGAAGGTATCAATACCAATCTCAATAATATGTACGGGGAGCGGGAGGAAGCAGGGTGCGTTCTAGAGGAACGTACCAGGTACTATGTGTGTGTGTTTCTATCACTCTGAACTCATTATAATGTATAATTGCAATGCACCAATAAAAGTATATTAAAAACAAATGAAAAGAAGGATAGAAAAACAATAGAGAAAATTCACTGAAACTCAAAGTTGGTTCACTGAAAAGATCAACAAAATTGACAAACCTTTAGCTGGATGGACTAAAAAACAGAAAGAAGATTCAAATTGCTAAAATCAGAAATCAAATTGCAGACATTACTACTGATCCCAAAGAAATAAAAAGGATTATAGAGATTATACTGGACAATATTAATCCATAAAATTATATAACTTAGATGAAATGGACAAATTCCTAGAAATACAAAATCTATGAAGACTAAATCACAAAGAAATAGACATTTTGAATAGACGTATAACTAGTAAGGAGACTGAATGAGTAATCAAAAATCTCCTGACAAAGAAAAGCTGTGGACCTGATGGCTTCACTGCTGAATTCTACCAAACATTTAAAGAAAAGCTAATACCAACCCTTTCCAAAAAACTGAACAAAAGGAATTCTTAATTCATTCTATCAGACCAGTGGTACCCTAATGCCAAAGTCAGGCAAAGGCGCTACAAAAGAAAAGAACTACAAACGAAATGAACATTGATATAAAAATCCTACACCAAAAGGTAGCAAGCCACGGGGTGTGGTGGAGCACTGCTGTAATCCCAGTATTTGGGAGGCACAAACAGGATGATCTTAGGTTGAAGGACAACCTCAGCAACTGAGAGAGACCTTCTTTCAATATTAAAAAAAAGAGGGGGGACTGAGGGTGTAGCTCAGAGGGGTAAAATGCCCCTGGGGGCTCGATCCCCAGTACCAAAACAAAACAAAACATAACTAGCAAGCCAAATTCAGCAGTATATTAAAAGGACTATAAAACATGACTAATTTATTCCTGGAATGCAGCTATGGTTCAACATACAAAAAGTGATCAATGTAATATACCATATTAACAGAATGAAAAGAAAAAAAGAACCACTTGATCATCTCTATTTAGGTAAAAAAAAATTATTTCACAAAAGTCCACATCTTTTTCTTTCTTTCTTTCTGAGACAAGGTCTCACTATGTTGCACAGGCTGGCCTCAAACTCCTGGTCTCAAATGATCCTTCTTCCTTAAGACTCCCAAGTAGCTGGGACAACATGCACACATAGCCATGCCCAGCTTCAACATCTTTTCATGATAAAAGCACCTGACAAACTAGGAATAGAAGGAAACTACTTTGATACAACAAAAGACATAAAAACTTGAATAGATATTTCTCTAAAGAAGATATACAAGTAGCCAATAAACATGTAAAAATATGCTCAACATCATTAATCATTAGTGAAATACAAACCACAATGAGATATTACCTCATACTCATTATGTCATCTAGTATTAAAACAAACAAACAAAATCCCAGAAAACAAATGTTGGTGAGGATTGGAGAAATTGGAACCATAGTGCACTGTTGCTGAGAATGTATACTGATAATAGCCACTGTGGAAAAAAAGCATGGTGGTTTTGCAAAAAATTAAAAATAGAATTACCATGTGATCCAGCAAATCCATTTCTGAGTTTATACCCAAAATAATTGAAAACGGGGCCTTGAAGAGATATTTATATACCCATGTTCATAGAATAGCAAAAATGTGGAGGGAACCCAAGTGTCTGTCAATGGATGAATGGATAAGCAAAATGTGGTATAGACATACAACGGAATATTATTCAGCCAAAAAAAGGAAGAAATGCTGATATATACTATAATGAAGATGAAATTTGAGGATATTATGCTAAGGGAAATAAGCCAGTCACAAAAGAGACAAATACTGTTTATGATCCATATATATGAAGTACTTAGAATAGTCAGTCATGGGGACACACATGGTTGCCAGAGGTTGAATAGCGGGAACTGGATAGTTATTGTTTAATGGGTATAGAGTTTCAATTTTAAAAGATGAAAAGAGTTATAGAGATAGATGCCTAGTATCATTAACATATTTAATATCAGTAAACTGTATGTAGAAAAATGAGTAAGATGATAAATTTTGTTATATGTATTTTGCCATAATGAAAAATTTAGAAAAAGTGTATCATTTCTATTAACTCAAATCCAATACAGAAGTACTGAATTGTTCAACAAGTATGATAAAATGTTCTTAGTAAATACAAAAGTTTTACAAAGTTAGCTTTAATTTATAACGACTAACATATTAAAAATCTTCACATAAACTAGCCACACACTTATAAGAATTTGTAAAAATTATTTAGTGTAATGAAATGAGAAGCTCCAATAGTAACCATTTTTAACAAAACTAGAAGACAATACCTTGGAGGCACGGATCTGCCTGTGAACGTCTGTTAGTTGCTGGATTTTGTATTCTAGCTCTGAAATCTGGGCTTGAAGCCAAGTCCATCGGCTGCCAACTCTTGCTCTGTCTACAAGCCACTTCCATTCAGTACTACAGTTACTGTGAACAAGACAAACACTGTTAGTCGAAGCACAAAGGCAGTCAAGTTTCAGAGACTACTTAATAACTTCCTTTGCTCCTATCATAAAATCCAATTTCCTCTACAAAACATCTAATTACATAAAAGGGAGAATGGCAGATTAACTTTTTATAAAAAAATTTAATTTTCTTACCTTTCCACCCAACAAATACTTGTTTTTATTCAATACTATTCCCCAGTATTATGATATTCCCTCTGTAATTGAATACTTTATTAATGCTAAGGGTTTAGATAGGAATGGAAAGAAAAGGAAAATGAATGACAATACCAACACCAGGGAGAAACTGTTACATAAAGTTCTTATATATAAGTAGATGTCAAATATTGGGCAAGCCATATAAGTAGATTTAACTCCATGTACCAAACTGTAGTGTACTCAAATTAACTATGTGTAATTTTCATTTATTAAACAGGCATGACTTAGCTAACTAAATACTTAAAATTAATTTAAAGAAATTGACAAAAATTATCAAAAATATGAATGTTCTGCTACGTTTCAAAATAGACATGCCAATTATATAAGTCTTGAGATGTTTATTAAGATAAACAGTTTGTTTAAAACCTGACTCCCAGGATTTGCAACCCAGAGACCACAAAGAATTTAAAGACATTCTTTCATGCATAAACAAAGATTGCAGCCAGGCACCGGGCGTGGTGGTGCACTCCTGTAATCCCAGTACTTGGGAGGCTGAGAAAGGAGAATAACAGGTTAGAGGACAACATCAGCAACTTAGCCAGACCCTCAGCAATCTAGTGAGACCCTGTTTCAAAACAAAAATTAAAATAGGGTTGGGGGTATAGGGTTACGGTATAGCTCAGAGGTAGAATGCCTCTGGGTTCAATTGCCAGTTACACACACACACACACACACACACACACACACACACACATTGTAGGTTCAAGGCCAGCCTCAGCAACTTAGCAAGACTCTAAGCAACTTAGTGAGACCCTGTTTCAAACTAAAAAATAAAAAGGGCTGAGGGTGTTACTCAGAGGCAAAATACCCCTGGGTTCAATCCCCAGCACCAAAAAATAAAGATTGCATCCTAGCTCCTTCTAGTTCCTCTATCTTTTGACAAAAGCACTGTTCCCATCTGTAATTTGTGATATTATCAACTATTTTATGAAAATATCCCAACCACTTCAACTAGAAAATTATTTGAAACTAGAGGTTAAGTAGGAAATGCATATTAGCAAGGAAAAATATGACAGAAATTGAAGGTATAACTGAAAGGCAATAACTACTTAATGGAAAAACATACTAGCTTTATTAAAAAAACTTGTCTAAAAATGCATTTATTTTCAAAACCCATAGAATGCACAACACCAAGTGAATCATAATGTAAATATGGACTTTGGGGGACAATGATGTGTTAATATAGCTTCATCAATTGTAACAGTTATGAACCACTCTGGTGTGAGGTTGCAAGTTTGGCACATCTGTGCACCACCTCTGGGGAGATTGTGCATTTGTGAGGACTGACAGGTTTATGGGAACTCTGTATTTTTCATTCAATTTTGCTCTAAAAATAAGGTTTATTAATTTATTTTTTATACTTTTATGGATGCATTGTAATTATACATCATAGTGATATTCAAAGTGATATAAACCTACAAGCACACAGTACCTGGTGTATTTCCCTCCAGATCCCTCCCCCACCCCTCCCTCATATTAGTGAGATTAGTAATGATATCTTCATATATGGACACAGCATTATTTGAACTGTTTTCTTCATCAGTTCTTCTTTTCCTCTACCACTTCCCTCACCCAATCCCCTTCCACTATTCTACTGGGCTATGTCCTCTTTTATCTGAAGTCTCTTTTATTTTCTATTTTCCTTCTAGCTTCCACATATGAAAGAAAACATATAACCCTTGAATTTATGAGACTGGCTGATTTCACTTAGCATAATATTCTCTAGTTCCATCCATTTTCCTACAAATGACACAATTTTGTTCTTTATTGCTGAGTAAAATTTCATTTTATGTACAGACCACATTTGCTTTATCCATTCATCTGTTGATGGATACCTAGGTTGGTTTCATAATTTGTGAATTGTACTGCTATAAACATGGATATGCATGTATCACTCTAGTATTCTGAAGAAACCTCCATACTGATCTGCAAGATGGTTATACTAAATTTACAGTTCCACCAACAGGATGAAAGGGTTCCTATTTCCCCACATCCTTTCCAAAATTTGTTATTGTTTGCATTCTTGATGATTGCCATTCTAACTAAAGTTAGATAGAATCTCAGTGTAGTTTTGATTTGCATTGCCCTAATTATGTGTGTGTGTGTGTGTGTGTGTGTGTGTGTGTGTGTGTGTGTGTATGTGTGTATGTGTGTGTGTGTGAGACAGACACTGGGGATTGAACCCAGGGGCATTCCATCTCCAAGCTACACCCCCAGCCCTATTTTATTTTTTGTTTTGAAACAGGGTCTCACTAGGTTGGTGAGGTTGTCTTAAAACCTGCAATCCTCCTGTCTCAGCCTCCCAAGTATTAGGATTACAGGGGTGAGCCACCACGCCCAGCTTAATTAAATTTATTAGTTTAAAAATGCATTAACCATAAGGGAATGTCTTTCATATAAACTTTAGCTTGAGAAAGAATTTACTTATTTAATTTTTTTTCGGTGTAAGGGTTCAAGAAAGAATTTATTTTATGAGATCATTTGCTATCAGATAAACAGAAGGTAACTAATTACAACTTTACTATACAGAATTTGTTGATTATAACAAATTTTTATATCATATCAATATTTCCAAAAGACTACTTTTAAAGGTTCTAATTGCATGTTTTTATTTTTTAGTAACTTAGGATTTACTTTCGTAAAAGCATGTTGACAAATATTAAATGTTATATTTACATTTTGAACATTATAACATAAATATATAACATAAGACATCCAATATTAACACTGATCTCCCATACTTAATTTGGATTTAGATACTGAGAATTTTATATTTTATAGAAAAGAACTTTCAAAATTTCATCCATGCTTATAATATATACTATTATTCCTTACCAAAATCTTCATGAACTTTAAAAGGCTGGTATTAAAAGTAGCTTTTTCTTTTCCTGAATATTCTAAAACATGCTAGTTTGGATTATCCTTCAAAATTTCAAGGCATGAAAAATATACAAATAGAGTACCGAAGAATATGTTTTAACACAGTTAAGAATAATTCTATTTACAGTTATGACAGATGTACCTTCAACTTTCAGATAGTTAAAAAAAACCCTAAGAAAACATAAAAGTCAAGTTAATTCTTAACACAAATAATATATCATATCAATTTTTCAGCCAAAAGCATAAACATTTTTCATTTTATAATTATTAAACAATGTATTTATTTGGTGGAGGAAGATAAAAGGAAACTTATCGAAACAAAAATATCTCAAATTATTCTGACTCCTAAAATAAGGAATTTGCAAGTTAAGAAATCAATGTTGCTTGGAAAATTTTTATGCTTTATTTGTATTCCTCACTTTAACTGCTTGACATATAATTTAATACTTAAAAAGACTGTAACTAAATTATTTAATAATATTTATAGAATGTTACCTCTCTGGGTAGTCATGTTTCACATAATCATTTTCAATTAAGAAGAAATAACTTGATAGTTTTAATCATAATTTATGATTGATTAATGGATTCATAATATATTCAGTAATTTAGATGGCACAAGGAACAACACAGGAATAATTTGATAAATGCTTACTCTTCAATTCTGTCCACTAGTAACACTAAGCCAGGAATCTACTCCGTTGGACTACACGTTTCCATGTGGGTTATTGACCAACAAAAAATAGGTATGCAATGTCAAGCTTTTTCTGTATGAATGTATGTGTATGGGTTTGTGTGTGTGTGTGTGTGTGTGTGTGTGTGTGTGTAGAGAGAGAGAGAGAGAGAGACAAAGACAGAGACAGAGAAAGAGAGCAGCTCAATGATTTGGGGGTGTTGGTTAGTACAATACAGAGAACATAGGAGAAAAGTACAAAATGGCCCAAACATCAATGCCAGCACTTATCTTATTAGAGTAATAACTAAAGATATTAATTTTTGCATTATTTGCTCTTCTTTAGAACATAAATCAAAGCCATTAAATTGAACTTGAGGTATATACATAATACATACACAACCTTAAGCAAAGTAATTTTCATAAGCAACATGACATTTTAAAAGGTTGGAAACAATAACTGTGTTGATTTGTACTTTGACTTAATGGAACAAAAAGAGAACAACATTTAACTAGGGGGAGTTATAGTGACAATAAAGCTCTTAAAGATCAAAATGTTTTCCTCTCCCTTTGTACTTATCGCAGGTTCTATAATGTCCTGAGAGGGTTCATTATAAGAAAAATGTCAATCACAGCTTTAATAACATACTTTGGAAGGGACTAATGAGAAAGCAAATGGGAAGGTGAGACTTCATCTTTGTTTTCAAATAAGTGGTCTTAATTTTTCTTCTTATAGAAAAAATGCATATCAGTTTATTGTAAATAGATCTAAACCATTAAGTTTTGCAGCTTTCAGGTAAAGTCCAGCACTTGTTTATACAAAGTCTATGAGAAGAGGTCAGTAGCGATCATCTAATCTTACAATGTGACATCATCCATTCAAGAACTTGGCATAATCCCTCACCAGTAAGAGCACAGTGTGCCTGGATATGCCACTGGTGGTCTTTAATAGAAGTTAGCTTAAAAAACGGGGCGATTTCTGCTACAGTCGTGCATTCTTTAACATCTTGTTTATTAGCAAAAATCAGCAGTCCAGCTTTCCGTAGGTCCTCATGTGCTAACATTTTGTAGCGCTCTTCTCTAGTTACAGAAATCTTGTCTTTACTGACCACAACTATTACAAACTCTGTGTTACTATAGTAAGTGTTCCAGGAAGAACAAAGAGATTCTTGGCCACCAATATCCCACATTAGGGAACGTGTATGATTTATCACTCTCTTCTATATTACTTCCTATCGTAGGGGATGTATGTACAACTTCATTCATAGAAAATTGGTAAAGGATGATAGTTCTCCCTGTATTACCCAATCCAACAGTGATAACTTGTGCTCCTTGTGAAGAGAATGCCCATTCTTGGACAGCGGACCCCCTCCTGCCACCCAGGCCACCCCAAGCTCAGGAGAAGGGGGAGGAAGACTGGGGCCTCTGCTCTGCTGCTGCCGCTCCTGTGCTAGCCGAAGCCGCAGGCTGCTTCCAGAGACCTGGAGGGAGCACCAGTCCAGGCTGCCACCCAGTTACCTGCAACAAGCCTCGCTGGCCACCGTGCCCCCCCAGCCTTGCCTATGTTTTTAAAGATACCATAGACATTAGCACTTCTTTTGTTAATATTTATTCAGTTTATAGTATTACTGTGATTTTGTAAATTTGACACTAAAAATCACATTTTCATAAATACAGACAAAATTTAAGAGAATGCCTATTTAAAATTAACTATTCATAGATATTTATCAACATTAAATACTAATCATGAAATTTAGAGAAAAAGCAAGGCTATACCATGCAGTACCTTGCCCAGGTGAGAGTGAAGTGTTTGGAATTTAATGCAAAATGTAAAGTATTGTCAAGGCGGTAACACAAATCTTTTCCAAGCACACTGGCTACTAGATGGGACATGAGAGGAAATAAGAAAACCAATTAAGATGTGACTATAACGATCTCATTGTAGTCTCCATGTACTACCCTACATTTCTCAACCTTCCTTACACTTAGGTTGCAGCCATATGACTAGCAATGACCAATGGACTATAGGCAAAAGTAATATTGTCATTTTCAGCCTATCTAAGAACTTCAAAACCATAGTACAGATAGTATAGCAATAAGACCATACTACTATAATATAGTAGGAGAAGGACCACAGCCAAACTCCACTGGACTTCACAGAGGCCTCAGTAGACCTCCACCATGTTAAACCATTGAGATTAAAGGCTAATTTGTGACTCAATACAGCCTATTCTGACTGAAACACTGAATATGAAAATGGTTTGGCCTGGGAAGAGGAGGGGAAATAAGATAAAGGAGGTAAGATTGTGGATTAAGATTTAAAGTTGATAGGACTTGCAGATACAGTATAGTGTGGAAGTAAACATGGGGAAATCAGAGATGATCATACATATTTTCTTATCAAGTTTTGTACCTGCCCAGCATGGTGGCACACACATGTAATCCTAGCTACTAGGGAGGCTTAAATAGAAGGATAGCAAGTTCCAAGCAGCCTCTACAACTTAGTGAGACCTGGTCTCAAAATAAAAAGTAAAAAGGGAGGGGGATGAAGCTCAATGGTAGAGTGCCCCTAGGTTCAATCCCTATATCGAAAAAGAAAAAAAAGTTTTGTTCCAGTTGGGAAATTTCCTTATAATATACAATTTGACTACAATGCACCAATAAAAACATATTAAAATATACAATTTGGCTTGCTATCAAATAAATGATTAATGATCAAGTATAGTAGACATACTTGGGAGGCTGGGCAGGAGGATCATAGGTTGAAAGCCAGCATACAGTAACTTAGTGAGACCCTGTTTCAAAATAAAAAAATAAAATAGAACCGGGCATGGGGGCGTACACCTGTAATTCCAGTATTGAGACATGAGGATCACAGGTTCAAGGACAGCCAGCAATTTTGCAAGACCCTCAGCAACTCAGCAAGACCTGTTTCAAAATAAATTTAAAAAGTACTGGGGGTATAGCTCAGAGGTAGTATACCCCTGGGTTCAATACCCAGTACTAAAAAATAAAAATGAAATACATCTTGGGGTGTAGCTCAGAGTTAGAATACCCCTGGATTCAATCCCCAGTGCCTATCTGTGTGTGTGTGTGTGTGTGTGTGTGTGTGTGTGTGTGTGTGTGTGTTTTATAATTATGTAATATATTGCATTATACATAGAATATATATATTAGAGAAAAAAGAAAAATCCATTTCTTTTTCATATTGCACTTCTGGTAAATATGTTCTGATACTGAAATTAGCATTACAAAATAATTTTTATGTTTATACATTTCATTAAATTATACTAATAGAAAAACAGCAGTATTAGATTAAATTTAAGTAAACTAAATCATGTTGAAGCTTTGTGATGTGTGAAATGAACTGTCTGTAAAGGATTATTTATCCTACATTTTAATAGGAGTGAATAAAATCTGTCTTCTATGTTTAAAAGTGATAAACTTCCCCACCAAAAATGTTCCCTTACTTGACAATGCTTTTATTCAAAATAATTAAGGTTGCAAAACATGCAACAGATAAGCATTTGGCTAACATACTCAAAGGTGATTTAACACCTATTGTACCCTAAAGTCAAAACATGTTTTATGTAAACAACTTATATAACCAATGATGTAATGGCTAACATAATTGCAGCATAACCAATCAGAACATGGCTGATGCAACAGCCGACCTGTAAGATTCGAGGCATACCCAGAATCCACTCATCCCAATTAGCATGTAAGCCTGGCCTGCCAGACCACTGAGAACATTGACTCCCCGCATCTCTCTCTCGAATCTCTCTCTCGAGTATACTGAACTGATCAGAAACTATCACATGCTGACCAGATGTTAGGCTCCTACCTCTAGTAAAGATGGGGGCAAAGACATCTGTGAGTAGAGACCACCTGGGCAATGAGATACCAGTCAGTTCCCAAAAAGGTAGCATATGCTGCCCTCAGTCCCATCCTTGCTTGCTTGTAGTCACCACTTGCTGAAGGATGTAAGTACAAGCTGATTAAGTAGTTTTGAGTAGGGTTTTTTTGGCATTAAATACCTGTTAACATCTTGAACCTACATTTCTGTTTTGACTTTGAGGTGTGGTTCTTCAGAATGAGACAGAGCTTTCCCATATTTCCCATAATCTTAGATTACCAAGACTTAAGGAGAGAAATGTGTAATTTTTCCTTTAACACAAAATTTTGCTAGCTCATTAATACAATGAATTAACGGTGAATGAAAACCAACAGAAGATCCAGTTGTGAAAAATGACAAGAAAAGTAAGACTTGTCCTCAAAAAAAATTAATTGCACCAGCCTTCTCTACTGATATTTGCTCACCTAGGAAAAGTTTATCCTTTTCTAAAATTGGGTTCCTTTAGATAAGGGATTGGCAAACTTTTTCTCTGAAGAGGCAGATAGTAAATATTTTAGGCTTTGTGGACCACATGGTCTCTGTAACAACTAATCAACTCTACCTTTACAGCATGAGAGCAGCCACAGATGATACATAAATGAGTGGGTATAGCTGTGTTCCAATAAAACTTTATTTACAAAAACAGGGAATGGGCCAGATTTGGTTCCATGGGCCATAGTTTTCCATCCCCTGGTGTAGATCGTCTTTTCATATGCATCTCCTGCTTCCCAAAGATTAGGTTTCCTTTGATATTTGATATTTGCACATGCCTGTGCAAATATTTTGCCCGCATATGAGTTACTTATTATTATGAATACAAGTCCTGCATCGGACTTATGTATTGGAAACTTTGTCCCCGTCTAGAGCTTGCCTTTCATTTTTGTAATGGTGTTTTTTTGAGAAGCAAATTATTCTAATTTTGATGAAATTTAATTTACTAAATTTTCCTTTTAGGGTTAGTTCTTTTTATAAATTAGGAATCTTTGACTAGCACAAAGTCATAAAGATTTTTTCATGTTTTTAAAACTCAAGAAGTTTTAAGAGTTTTGGCTTTTAGATCTCTGATCCAATTCGAGTTAATTTCTGTATATGCTGTGAAGTAAGGGTCTAGATTAGATTTTTAAATAGGATGCCCAGTTTCTGAACCATTTGTGGGGGAGAATCTATTATCCTTTAATAAAGATAGTTCCATCTACCCACTATTCTTCAAGAGAAATACTATTGTTGAATAGATAAAAGGCCATCTCTGGATACCGTATTTGTTGTGCGCGCGCGCACACACACACACACACACACACACCTCTTAAGATACCTATCATCTATGTCAATACCTTAGGCCAATATCACACTATTACTATAGTTTAGATTAATTCTTAAAATCTAGTAGTATAAATTCTTCATCTTTGTTCTTCAATTCTGTTTTGACCATCTAAGTTTGAGAATGAGCTTATCAATCTCTAAAACAAACAACAAAAACCCTAGCATTTTTACTAGGATGTATTGAATCTATAGATCTATTGACAGAGAGCTGGCATCTTAATAACACTGTCTTCCAATTAGTGTATATGGAATATTCCTCTGTGTATTCACATACTGTTAGTTTCTCTCAGCTATGTTCTATACACTTTAATAAAATTACCTTTGCTGGGCACAATGGAACTTGCCTATAATCCCAGCTACTCTGGAGGCGGAGGCCAGAGGATCAAAAGTTTGAGGCCAGCCTCAACAACTTAAGAGACTCTCTCAAAATAAAAAAAGACTGGGGAGGTAGCTCAGTAGTAGAGTACCCCTGGGTTCAGTCTCTAGAACAACAAAAAAAATTCCTCTATGTATTTCATATTTATAGATTTTAGCATATAGTACTCATAAATTGTTTGACTGTTAATATATAAACAACTGGTTTTTATATGTTGACCTAATAAAATGTGACCCTGCTAAATTCACATATGGAGTTTTAATAGTTTCTTTGTAGTGTTTAGTATAATGCTAATTACAAATCATTTGAGTGGACATCCTTACCTTCTTCCGAATCTTAGGAAGAAAGTATTCAGCCTTTCATTATGAAATATGTTAGCTGTAGACTTTGTCAATGTTCATTATCACACTGAAGAAGTTTCTGCCCATTACTGGTTTGTCATCAGCTCTTATAGTACATTGGAATTTTGTCCTTTTTTTTGTATCTATAGAAATTATCATATTTTTTGGATATTTAATAAAACTTATTTCCTGGCAAATACAGGCAGACTGATATTTCATTATGAATTTTTTGTGACTGTAGTCAAAGGAGATAAAGATCTACTGTTTTCTTGTTAAGGATTTTTATCTAGTTTTTGAAACAAGCTTTGGAATCAGGATAATTCTGGCTTCATAACATGAATTGGAAAGTACTTCCTCCTTTATTTTTTAAAGGTGGTGTTTGTATAAGATTGGAATTATTTTTTTCCTTAAATTGCAAAAAATTAATCACTGAAGTCATTTGGGCCTGGAATTCCATGTGGAAATATTTTAAATTATTAACTCAGTTTCTCCTATTGATACAATGTATGCCATTACTTCTATTTCTCCTTGTGTCAGCTTTGGTAATTTGTGTCTTAAGCCATTACCCTACTTGGTACAAATAGTTAAACTTACTGGCACATAGTTGCTAAGAATATCCCCCTATGATTTTATTAATGCCTGTATTATCTATAGTAAAATTTTTTATTTCTTTCCTGCTATTGGTTATTTTTCCCTACCTATCTAGTTATTAACTTATTCTTTTCAAAGAACTGTATTTTATTTCCATTACTTTTGCATTTCAGTATCCATTGGTTTTCTACTCTATATCATTTTTCCTTCTACTTGCTTTGGGTTTAATTTGCTATAGCTTTTAGCTTCTTAAGTGAGAGACAGAGACTTTACACCATTTTTCATTTCTGGTATAAGCATTTACAGCTAAAACTTTTGCTATCAGCACTGCTACAGTAATTTAGTAGCCTAATGCTATTTAACACACAGCATGGCCAGCTGTTTTTAATATCACTTAGCTCAAAATATTTTTTCATTTCTTTTCTAATTTCTTCTCAATCCATTAGTTATTTGGAAATGTGTGGTTTAATTTCTACATGTTTCAGACACATATTTACCATTTCTTCTTTCCTTTGTATAGATCTGAGTTTTCACCAAATATGATTTTCCTTAAGCCTGAAGATCATCTTTTAAAATTTCTTTAGTGCATATATACTGACAACTTTTCTCAGCTTTTGTTTATTTGTAAATGCCTTTGTTTTAAAAAATGTTACTTCAATGGGTAGAGAATTCTAAGTTGACTCTTTTTTCTTTCGGCAATCCATTGTTTTCTGGCTTACATACCTTCTGATAAGTCAGCAGTGACTTTTACTTATTGACCATTTTTTCTGAATGCTCATTCTCCTTTTAAGCTGAAAAAGTAGTTTTCATTTTGGATATTGTATTTCTCACCTCTGAAAGCTCAATGGTTCCTTAATATGTCTGTGATTTCTCATTATGCTCATATTTTCCCTGTAAATCTTTGAGCATTTTTACAATAAATATTTAAAGTCTTTGTCAACTAATCTCATCATCTGTCATTTCCATGTCTGTTTCTACTGATAACTTCTTTCCTTCTTCTTTGCATATATATATATGCATATATATATATGTGTGTGTGTGTACACACATACACCTATATATACAAATATATGCATATTATATAAACAAATGTCTAGTAGTTGGTCACATACACTGTAGCTAGTATAAATATTATGTTGTTGAATGTGTGGATTTTGTGGTCTTCCTTTAGACAATGATACTTTTGTTTCAGCAGGTTATTAAATTACCTGCTGTTCAGGTTCATCGATTTCACCTTGATTTTAAGCTTTGTTGGAGCAGGTATAGAGTAGCAATCACACCAAGGCAGTCATTAAGCTGAGGGAGAACTGGATGGTCTGAGGAAGATAACTAGGAAATTAACAAGTCTGAAGGCTTAACTATGACCAAATGAAATCTTTGGCTATGATAGTTTCACATATAA
Organism: Glis glis; assembly: GCA_004027185.1. Lineage (NCBI taxonomy): Eukaryota > Metazoa > Chordata > Mammalia > Rodentia > Gliridae > Glis > Glis glis. The sequence goes on from PVJS01007860.1 coordinate 23,030, forward strand.
CTGATTGGAGGGGGAACAAAAACAGAGGACACGCCTCTCTGGGGGAACTCTATCAGAAACAGATAAATCTGCATGAACAGGAGTGAGGGTGAGAAAGTAGTGCAGCCGCCAATAAGGGTACACACTGACACCTACTTCAGATATATTCACAAAGGATAATGGATAAAGAACAATTCCCGAAGAACAAATTCAGGGACTGTGGAGGACAAAGGACAAGGGAGCTTCCTCAAAAACCAAAATTAGGGACCTACTAAGACCTTACTCCACTGAAGTCTTATTATTATAAGGACCAAAAACTATCCTGTGCATCCTACTGTTATCTTTCCCCAATGAGAGTTTTTATTGTAGTTTTCCTGTCCCTACTCAACCATATAAGAAGCAAGAAGTCAAGAGGATTCAAAAACATGTCTATTAGCTTCAAGGTCACCATATAATGATGAACCATATCTGGACCTGATCTAGACAGGCTTACTCCACCCACTGAATGTGATTTGGGGTTGTCATCCTTGAGTAGTTGGTGTGTTTCATGTATGAGAAACGAGTATCTGGATATTTGGGTGGCCAAAGAGGACAACTGAACACACTGCTTATTTCCCCCCAATATCCACTCTCCTCTGTGTTTTGATAATAGAACCCACTAAGTTTTGGCTGAATCCTCGGCAGCACAGTAAAGAGACTTTATTACCCAACCTTACTTACAGTTAAGACTGACTATGTGACAAAGTCCTTGACAGTAAGATGTGAGCCAAGCCGGGCATGGTGGCACACACCTGTAATCCCAGTATTTGGGAGGCTGAGACAGGAAGATCACAGGTTCAAAGACAGCCTCAGCAGTGTAGTGAGACACTTTTTCAAAACCAAAAATAAGAAGGGCGGGGTGTAGCTCAGAGGTAGAATGCTCCTGAGTTCAATCCCCAGTACTATAAAAGAAAAAAAGTTGTGAGCCAAACAATGTGTATAACTTCTGGATCTTGCCATTAAAACTAACTTGTTATTAACTAACTTGTACCCTTAAAAATAACTGGTTATGGAAATTAGATGGAGTACTAGTGAATCCATTTTAAAAAGGCAGGCAAGATCAGTATTCTAGGGGATGGCAAATATAACAGTTCCCTGCTAAAACCTGTGAAGCATATCTAATTCTTAACTGTTAAATGAGAAGAAATTCCATATATTTACGCTGTGGTCACATTATGACAGCTTAGCATATACTTAATAAACCCCTCCTGTAAAAAAAAAAACACTTTATGCCACTAGGATCATTTAGGTTAACAAATTCCCATTAAAAATGTTGTCTTTAAGAATATTAAGCCAGCCTTACTGACATACGTAAATAACTTGAATATTCTACTACCTAGTTGTACACAGACACAGACACTCATGAAACAAAAAACAAAAATAAAAAATAAAAACAGTTGTGAACTCCAGGAATTCTGGCATGAAAATAAACCAAATTGAGTGGTAAGGTCCAGGATGTCCAAGGACAATTTGAAAGTGGAACTTAAAAAGGGTTCCTAAGAGGAAGTATAAATGAAAGGGACCAACGTAACTTGATACATTATGCAGTTCTACCTAGAACCCTGGCAGAACCCACTGTATCAATTGCCTAAAGTGAAATTTTCATTGTTAGTATAAAAGAATTCACATATCAGACAAGCAAACTTAGTTCTCCATCTGCCTACCCCCAACCCAAAGAAAGGAAAATAAAGAGAGGCTGGGGAATATTTATGCACTCCCTAGCTACCACCCTACTTCGCTTGAATAGAAAGGACTTTGAAACCCAGTGTGGTGGTGCATACCTGTAATCCCAGTCCTTAGGAGGTTGAGGCAGGAGGATTGCAGGTTCAAGGCCAGACTCAACAACAGCAACTTAGACCTTGAACAACCTAGTGACACCTTGAACAACTTGGTGAGACCTTGTTTCTAAATTAAAAATTAAAAGGGCTGGGGCTGTAGCTCAGAGATAGAATGTCCCTGGGTTTAATCCCTAATACCACCCCCCCAAAAAAAAGGATAAGAAAAAAGAAAGGAAGAAAAACACTAGTTTTGTTACTAAAAAGATGACTACCATTAAGCCACAATAAAGCAGAAACACTGTCCAGTATACACATTCCTTTTGTTCTTCTTCTTCCTCTTGGCACTGGGGATTGAACCCAGGGGCATTCTACCTCTGAGTTACACCCCAGTTCTTTTTATTTATTTTGAAACAGGGTCTCACTAAGTTGCTGAGGGTTGGTATATGCATTCCTGAATAACCTCATGTTCTGCAAAATAAAATAGCTGGACAGTGAAAATATTGCCAGACAACGCAAAACCTATGGAATTTAAAAATGTCAGCTCTAACAAAGTAATAACAATTCTTATAAAAATATTTAGTTTCCATTGGCATTTGTACCTAAAATAAGCCAGACCATCCTTTAAAGTTTCATATCCTGGGGCTCGTTTTTCTTCCTTTGATGTGGATCCTTGAAGACATTCAGTTCTAATAGAAACCAGTTTAATAAAAATTAAGAATATCACCTAGAAAGAGCCTTTCAGCCATCTGTTTCTTTCTTAACACAAGAAAATATATTCAGAGCTTATTCAACTGAGTTTGTAGCCTCCTCTGATGTTTTAACATAGTGGAATATAGAGCAATTCTTGAAGCAAATGAACCAGCAACTTACTAAGCTATAGGAGGATACTTCTACAAAATGTCAGTATTTTCTTTAGATCTTTATATACTGCTAAGACTTTCTCTTTAGTTAAGTAACATTATCTTATTGTGGTTTTAATTGGTATTTCCCTGATGATTAGTGATGATGAGCATTTTTTCATATTTCTGTTGACTCTTTGCATGTCTGCTTTTGGAGACAAGTCTATTCAGGTCCTTTGCCCATTTTCTAATCTGGTTGTTTTCTTGCTATTGAGTTGTATGAGTTCCATATATACTTTGGACATTAACCTTTTGTTGATGTATAGTTTGCAAATATTCTTCCCATTCTGTAGGCTGTATCTTCACTTTATTGATTGTTTCCTTTGTTGTGCAAAAGCTTTGATGCAATCCCATTTGTAATTTAGCTTTTGTTGCCTGTGCTTTTTAAGGCCATATCCAGAAAATCATTGGCAACACCAATTTCAAGAAACTGTCTCTGTCTTCTTCTAGAAATTTTATAGCTTCAGATCTTTCGTTTAACCCTTCAATTCATTTTGCATTATTTTGAAATATGGAATGATATAAATATGCAATTTCTGTCTTCTGCATGTAGATACCTAATTCTCCCAATGTTTACTGAACAGTCTTTGCCATTTGTGTGTTCTTGGCATCTTTTGTGAAAGATCAATTGACCATAAAGGCCTGGGCTTATTTCTAGGCTCTCTATTCTGTCCCACGGGTATATATGTTGACTTTTAATGTCCGCATTTTAATTATTACAACTTTATAATATATTTGAAATCAATTACTGTGGGATCTCCAGCTATGTTCTTTTTGCTCAAGCCTGGGGGCTTTTTGTGGTTGTATACAAATTTTAGGTTTCAGGATATTTTTTTCCAATGCTAGGATTGAACCCAGGGCCTCTAACACACTAGATAAGTATTTACCATTTACATCCCCATTGAACTTTTTTTCCCCCATGGAAAATGTCATTGGAATTACAATAAGGATTGCATTGAATCTGTAGAGAGCTTTTGGTAGTATGGACATTTTAACAATATTAATTCTTCCAATCCATGAACACAGAAAATCTTGCCATTTATTTTTATCTACTTCAGTATTTTCATCAAAGTTGAATGAATGAGCTTAATCCTAAGTATTTTACTTGTTCTAATGCTATCATGAATGGAATTGTTTTTGATTACTTTTCAGACAGTTTAGTATAAGTGTATAGAAACACTACTAATTCTTGTATGTTAATTTTGTATCTGGCAACTTTACCGAATTTATTATTTCTAACAGTTTAGGATTTTCTATAAGTCATTTGAAAACATGAACTATTTCATGTCTTCTTCCCCATTTGGGTATTATTTGTTCTTGTCTAATCGCTCTGGTTAGAAATTCCAGTACTATATGGACTACACTGGCGACAATGGGTGCTATGGTCTGAAAGTCTGTCTCCTGGAAATTTCCTATGTTGAAACCTAATCCTCAATATAGTGGCATTAAGAGGTGGAGTCGTTAGGACAGATGACTGGTGATTAGGCTCTACCTTCATCACAGGATTGGTATCTATAAAAAAGACCTGAGAGAGCTTTTTCATCCCTTCCACCATGGGAGGACTCAGCAAAAAGGCACCATCTATTCATGGTCTATTCACAAGACCTCACCAGACACTGAATCTTCTGGTGACTTGATCTTGGATTCCCAGGCTACAAAACAGTAAGCAGTAAGTCTCTGAGCATATAAATTTCTCTGTCTACAGTATTTTCTTTTTTTTCTTTATTTTTGCGGTACTGTGATAGAACCCAGGGAAATTCTACCTCCAAGCGACACCCCCAGTCCTATTTTTTTATTCTTTATTTTGAAACAGGGTCTCACTAAGTTGTGGAGGGCCTCACTAAGTAGCTGAGGCTGGCTGTGAACCCGGATCCTCTGGTCTCAGCCTCCCAAGTGCTGGGATTACAAGTGTGTGCCACCACACCCGGCTACAGTATTTTCTGATAGCAGCCAGAAGAAGCCTAAGACAGAGAGGTCTCCTCGTCTTGTTCCTACTCTTAGAGGAAAAGCTTTCGAGGGTTTTGCCATTGAGCAGGATGTTAGCTGTGAATTTGTCATATATGACTTTTACTATGCTGAGGTACATTCCTTCTATACCTATACCTAATTTGTTGGCAATTATCTTTCTATCAAGAAAAGATGTTGATCAAGTACTTGGGAGGCTGAAACAGGAAGATTGCAATTTTGAGGCCAGCCTGGGAAACTTAGCAAGACCCTTTCTCAAAATAAATTAAAAAAAAAAAAGACTGAGGGTGCGGTGTAGCTCACTGAGAGCACCTCTGGAATCAATCCCTACTACCATATACAAAAACCATATAATCATCTCAATAGATACAGAAAAAGTCTCTCCTGTTAATACATCACACTTAATCATGACAAATGATCTTTGTTTATATGTATGCATGTTTATGTGTGTGTATGGTACTGGGGATTGAACCCAGTACCAGTATTTCTTCTACTACAGAAATATTCGGGGTCTCGCTAAGTTGCTGAGGCTGGCTTTGAGCCTGAAGTCCTCCTGTCTGGGCTTCCCAAGTACTGAGATTACAGGTGTGAGCCACCACACCCTGTGTAAATGAACTTTCTGATGCACTGTTGAATTCAGTTTACTAATATTTCTGTTGAAGATTTTTGAATTTATGTTCATCAGTGATACTAGACTGTTATTTTTTTTTCTTTTAGCGAGCCTATCTGGCTTTGCTATTGGAGCAATGTTGGCCCCTTAAAGTGAATTTGGAAGCATTCCCTTCTGTTCAATTGTTTTTTGGAAAAGTCTGAAGGTTCATAGTAGTTTTTCTTAAATGTTTCATAGAATTCAGCAGTGAAGCTATCAGTTTCTGGGCTTTTCTTTGATGGAAGACTATATTAAGGTTTCAATCTCCTTATTGGTTGGCTAATATTTTCTCTCTTCATAATTCAAACATGATGGGTTGCAGTATCTAGAAATTTATCAATTTCTTCTAAGTTATCCAATTTTGTGGTTTATAAAGTCACTTAAAATCCTTTTTATTTCTGTGGAGTCAATTGTACTGTCTCCTCGTTTCTGATTTTGACTCTTTTTTTTTTTTTTTTTTTTTTGCGGTACCGGGGATTGAACGCAGGGGCATTCTACCTCCGCACTACGCCCCCGGCCCTATTTTTTATACTTTATTTTGAAACCGGGTCTCACGAAGTTGCGGAGGGCCTCACTAAGGAGAGAGAGAGAGAGAGAGAGAGAGAGAGAGACAGGGAGAGAGAGAGCGAGAGAGCCCAAAGTACTGGGATTACAAGTGTGTGCCACCACGCCCGGCTCTTGAGTCTGCTCTATTTCTTAGTCTAAGGGTTTATCAATTTTGCTTATCTTCTTAAAAAAACAAATCTTAATTCCACAGATCTTTTCAGTTGTTTTCCTAGTCTCTCACTTATTTCTGTTCTGACTTTTATTCCTTCCTTCCTTGTACTATGGGCTTAATTTGTTCTTTTTTGACTTATTTGAGGTATTACAGTTAAGATCTTTCTTCTTTTTGTAATGTGGGCACTTGTTGCTCTCAGAACAGCTTTTACTACATCCCATAAGTTTTGGTATGCTGTGTTTTCCATTTCTCTTTTAAGACATTTTAAGTGTTCTTTAAATTTATTCGGCGATCCATTGACATCTCAGGAGCACGTTGTTTGTTTAACTCCCACATATTTGTGAATTTTCCAAAGTTTTTCCTGTTTCTCATTTCTAGTTTCATACCATTTTAGTTAGAACAGATATTTGACACAATTTCATTTTAAGTTTGTTTTGTGGCCTAAACATATATCCTGAAGAATGCTCCATATGTGCATTAAAAAATGTGTATTCTGCTGCTGTTGGATGGAATGTTCTTTATATGTCTGTTACATCCATTTGGTCTAAAGTATAGTTCATGTCCAATGTTTCTTTTTAGATACTCTGTCTGGATGATTTATCCATTACTGAAAGTAAAGTATTCAAGCCCCCTATTGTTACTGTATTCCAGTCTCACTCTGCAGATCTATTAATATTGGCTTAATATATTTAGGTACTCCAATGTTGGTATATATATACATATAATCTTATATCTTCTTAATAAACTGGACTCTTTATCAATATATAATGACCTTTTTTGCTGCTTTTTAGATTTTGACTTAAAATCCATTTTTCTGATATTAAGGGCATCTGCCCTGCTCTCTTCCAGTTTCCATTTGCACAGAATACCTTTCTTCATTCCTTCACTTTCAGTCTACCTTGTCTTTAAACCTGAAGCGAGTCACTCATAAGGAAGTATACAATTAGGTCTTGTGCTATTTTCAGTCAATTCTATGTGTTTAAACTGGAGAATTTAATCCACTTACACTCAGGCAAGGATTTATTACTGGCGTTGTTTTTGTTTTTAATATAGATCTTCTGTTCCCTTCTTCTCTTGCTGTCTTCCTTTGTGACCTCATGATTTTCTGCAGTAGTGTGCTTTGATTCCTTTCTCTATCTTTTGTGTATCTACTATAGGTTTTTGCTTTGTAGTTACCATGAGGCTTACAAAAAGACATCTCAGAGTTATGAGTTTATTTTAAGCTGCTAGTAAGTGTACTAGTCCATTTCCGTTGCTCTAATAAAATATCTTATTTTGTAACAAAAATAAGATTATTTAGCTCACAGTTTTAAAGGATGAAAGTCCAAGAATGACAGTCCCCTCAACTTTGCTAGCGAGGGCCCCCTGGCTACATAACATCATGCCAGATGGCATCATGGTGGGAGAACATGCAGAAGGAGCAATCTCATGGTGAGACAGGAGGCCAGAGCCATCAATGTGGAGCCACTCTTGCGTTCATAACAAGCCTTTTGTGAGAACTAACCAAAGTCTCATGAGAACTACCTTATTCACTCTTTCTTTTTATTTTTTTTTTTGCGGTACCGGGGATTGAACGCAGGGGCGTTCTACCTCCGCGCTACACCCCCGGCCCTAATTTTTTATGCTTTATTTTTGAAACCGGGTCTCACGAAGTTGCGGAGGGCTCCACTAGGTAGAGAGAGAGAGAGAGAGAGAGAGAGCGAGCTGAGGTTGGCCGTGAACCCGGATCCTCCCGTCTCCCCCTCCCAAAGTACTGGGATTACAAGCATGCGCCACCACGCCCGGCCTTATTCACTCTTAAGGAAACCCCCCTCAATGACCTCCTACGAGGCCCCATCTCTTGGATTGAGCTCTATCTCCAAGCTACACCCCCAACTCGCAGCACTTTTTAAATTTTTTTTATTTTGAAACAGAGTCTTGCTAAGTTGCTGAAGTCTCGCTGAGTTGCTAAGACTGGCCTCAAAGCTGCGATCCTCCTGTCTCAGCCTCCCAAGTACTGGGATTACAGGAGTGTCCTACCATGTCCGGCTAGGCCCCACCTCTTAAATCTCACCATCTTTTACCATCACTATACCATGAACCAAGCTTCCAACACATGAACCTTTGGGGGACACACTCAAACCATAGCCAAACCACTGCAACAATTTAACTTCGATTGCGTACAAAAATTCTACATTTTTACTCCCCCTGTTATATGTTTTTCATGTCACAATTTACATTTTATATTGTGTATGCTATAGCAAGTTACTGTAGCTATTAATAGTTTTGTCTTTTATCCTTCATACTAAAGATATAAGTGCTTTACACAACACCATTAAAGTATTAATCTGAATTGAATACTTTTACTATCAAGTTTTATACTTTCATATATTTTCATGTTACTAATTAGCTTTCTTTTCATTCAGCTTGAAGACTCCCTTTACCATTTCTTATAGAGTAGGCCTCGTTGTGATGAACTCCCTGAGCTTTTCTTTGCCCAAGAAAGTCTTCTCTCTCCAGTTCTGAAGGACGACTTTGCTGAGTAAAGTAGTCTTAGCTGAAATTTCTTTTCCTTTAACATTTTGAATGTCATCTCCCACTCTCCTGACCTGCAAAGTTTCTGAGAAATTTGGTAACAGTCTCCTGGAGATTTCCTTGTTTGTGAGGATCTTATTTACTCTTGCTGTTTTCAAAAGTCTATAGTTTTTTGTTATTTTTTTTTTCGCGGTACTGGGGATTGAACCCAGAGGCATCTACCTCCGAGCTACACCCCCAGCCCTATTTTTTTTTTATTCTTTATTTCGAAACAGGGTCTCACTAAATTGTGGAGGGCCTTACTAAGTAGCTGAGGCTGGCCGCGATCCTGAATCCTCTGGTCTCAGCCTCCCAAGTACTGGGATTACAAGCGTGCATCACCACGCCTGGCTCTGTGTTTTTTGATAGATTATGTCTTGGACATAAATATGATTGGAGACTTCTGATCTTCCTGTACCTGGGTGTGTATACTGTTCCCTCAATTTGGGAAGTTTTCACTTTTTCTTTAAAAACACTTTCTCTTAGCTGGGTGTGGTAGTGCACGCTTGTAATCCTCGTACTTGGGAGGCTGAGACCGGAGGATCCATGTTCGCGGCCAGCCTCAGCTACTTAGTGAGGCCCTCCGCAACTTAGTGAGACCCTGTTTCAAAATAAAGAATAAAAAATAGGGCTGGGGGTGTAGCTCAGAGGTAGAATGTCCCTGGGTTCAATCCCCAGTACTACAAAACAAAACAAAACAAAACAAAACAAAAAACACTTTCTTTCTCTCCTCTTATTCGTAATTCCTATAAGGTGAATATTAGCTCTACTGAGGATATCCCATAAATCCTGCAGGCTTTTTGTTGTTGTTTTGGTACTGAGAATTGAATCCAGCAGTATTCTACCTCCAAGACACACCCAAGCCTTTTTATTTTAAAACAGGGTCTAAGTTGCTGATAGTCTCCCTAATTTGATGAGGCTGGCCTTGAACCTGCAATCTTCCTGTCTCAACCTCCCAAATACTGGGATCACAGGAATGTGGCAACATACCAGGCCTGCATGCTTTCTTTATTCCTTTTCTTTCTCTTCTGACTGGATTATTTTCAAATAACCTGTTTTTGAGCTCAGACTCTCTTCTATTTGATCAGTTCTGCTGGCGATGGTCTCTATTACATTTTTCCTTTCGTTTATTGTATTTTCCAGCTCCAGAATTGTTTGGTTCTTTATTTTAATCTCTGTTAAATATCTTGTTTTTGTTCATGTATTATTTCCCCAATTTTGTTGAATTATATGTGTGTTCTCTTATATAGTTTGCTGAGCTTCCTTAAAATGATTACTTTGAATTGTTAGATGATTCTTCTTTGGGGTCAGTTGCTAGAAACTATTATGTTCCTTCAGTGGTGCAATGTTTCCTTGATTTTCCATGTTTCTTATTGCCTTGCATTGATATTTGCATATCTGATGGAGCCATCACATGTTGTACTCTTTACAAATTGGTCTCAGAGGGTATAAAGATCTTTTTCTCCTGGGAGGTCATGGCCAAGGAGATCCCTCTTGGAACCATGTTTGGCTTGCAGGCACACTTCCAGTAGTGTTGGCAACGATGTCTGATATCTGATGTAGACCTCAGGTATAGAGCCTTGGGAATGTGTGGAGGGATCATGACTTCAGGATCTGGGGCCAAGGTAGCACCTATACTTGGGGTGCAAGCACCTCCCCATGCCATGTTGGTAACTGTGTGCAAGACATGAATGCTTGCGGGACAGACAGGGAGCTGGGGTCTGGAGCACCAGTGCAGAGACCACTACAGTGGCTCTAGGGTTAGGGTCATGGGCCCACTCAATCTGGCTACAGTCAGTACCCAGAGCCCAGACATGCACAGAGAAACCGCAGGTCCAGCCCCAGCTGCTGACTCTCCCACAGAGGCAGTGGTGCTGGGTGCCAGAGCTACAGAAGCGCTGGGGTATGGACACTGGGCTAACACACTGTGGTGATGGCTTGGACATCAGAGGTGCAGGTGTGCATAGAGTGGCACAAGCATCCACAGAGCAGCCCGGGCTGTCGGGTTCAGGGTGGGGCTAGCCCACAGCAGCAGTGGCTCTGTCAGTAGAGGCAGGGAGGCACATGGTGCGGCCACAGGGCCAGGGTATGGAATGTGGACGCACAGCAGCCACAAAGCCAGGGTCTGCTGTTCAAACACATGAGGTGTTATCACTGTGGCAGAGCTATGGGGCACGGATGAGGTTGGCAGAGCGGTAACTCCAATCCTGGGGTGGCTCCGTCTTCTTGTTGAGGGTAAGTACAGCAACATCTCTCTCTCCTTAGGTTCTTCTGCAAAGATGGTGGCAAAAGATGGTGCTGTTATCTGCAGAGCAGACCATTAGTGACCACAATGGCACCTACCACATGCTTGATGCCAACAGCCCCTACATTTCTTCTTTGTTTGTATCCTCTCCAGATGTCTCAGGTATGCTGATCTTCCCAGTTCTCCTTTCTGTGTGCTACACTGTTGTTCTATTTTGTTGTACTCCACTGTGCTGCTACAGGTTCTTACTTCCACCCTTGAGCCTCCCGTTGCTATTTGCACTTATGGATGGATGACTATTTTTTGTGAGGGCAGATAAAAGTTTGTATCTCCTACTCCATCATTTTACTGATAGCACTCTCCTCAGCTGTGATTTGTTTGTCAAAACAAGGGTAATCATTTCCTCCTGAGAAATAAAATTACAACTTGTATAACCACTCCAGAATGTCTTTACTATTCCATTTTCCCATATAGAATATAACTGGCTTTTTGTTTCTTCTGTGATGGTGGTTTATTTTAAAACTGAAGGTATATAGGACTTTTAAGTGATACATATTATATAGCAATCTAAAGCAAAATTAGTTATTTTGTGATCAACTACAGAGCATTCTAAAAAACATGGTCCAGAAATACAAATTTCTCCATTTTTCTTCATTCTGTAAGAATTAAGGCAATCAAAACAATTTCTTAACTTGGTCATCTTCAGATATTTTGGGGTGAGAGATTGAGATTTAGAGCAAGATTTAAAGAAATTAATACATATATTTATGGTGATTCATATATAGACAAGCAATGTCATGCATGCTTTTTTATTGAAAATTTTCAACTTTTATAATAATACCTTAATTTTCCTTTGCCAGTTGAAACAAAATTAACTCTTTTTCTGCTTTTAGAGACCAGGAATTTCAAAATGCTTCAGTCAACCCAACTTTGGCCTAAGAGCCAGCTAAAGTTTTTAGACAGTAATAGAGCCTAAAACCTTGGAGTTGGAAGACACAGGCTAAAATCCTAGCACTGATGTTCACAAACTTTACAACACTGAGCAAATCCAGTAAACATATTATCTGAGATTACAACATTACTTGAAAAATGCCTTTTTAAAGATGAACAAGCTTATCTGAATTGCAGTATTACTTTTCTCAAAGATGTCCACATGGCACAGTATAAACTATCTTGTTATCCTTTGTTAGCTGCTAATCTACTTCACAATGACAATGTTTAAGTTCTTCCCTTCACTTCCCTTTTGCTTCTTTTACCACAAATAGGAAAGGTTCTTCATTCAAGTAATATTGTAAATTCTCTAGAACTGTATTTTGTTCCACTTCTTCTTTGTTCTCTTTACAAGTAAAATGAAGTCAACTTTCTCTCATCTATTTCAGAAGTTTAGAGAGAAAAAAATATCGTGAATGCAAAAACAATTGGTAAATGGCACATTAACTAAAGGTATTCACTTGAACTTACTAAAGCAATGCGATCAAGCTCTTGACCCTTTGACTCTCACACTGAGTTCCTTCTCCTGTTAGCCAGCTCGTCAAAGGGATACACTAGATCACCTGGCTTTTTAGTTTAGTTTAGTTTTGTTTTTTTCCTTTCCATTGGTCAAAGGAAATGCAGGAATAAAACTGAGTGTTCATTTCTATCCATCTATAAGAAGTTATTTTGCTCTTTTCTGTTTTTCAATCTGGAAAGAGTCACCCAGCAGCTCTAACTAAACACCAACAATTTCCTTTCTTTCTTGGTGAATGCTTAAATCTGCTCAAAAGAATTTTCTCATAATGCCTGCTAATTTGCATAACTGAATAAAAATTCAAAGAAAAATTCAATATATATGTAGACCATTTGGGGGAATAATGAGTTCTTTTCCTCCAACGTTTGAGGCAGTTATATGATTCGGAAAATATAGGCAGGCTTCCTGGAATAAGAACAGAAACCCTATTTTTTCCTTTTCTACAACGTTATAGGATCAAAACATGCCTGTGTCAAAGTCTGTTTCCCCATATATGCTAGAAGAAAGTAAATGATCATTATTCCCCAGAAGAAAAGAAATGCTAGAATTCAAAGGCCTTACTAACCAGATCAGAAATAACATACGGGTAGCAGATTCTTATCAGTGACCCACACATTTAACCAGATCAGTACACAGAGGCCTGTCTTCAAACTGCCGGCACCTACATTTCTTTGAGGGCTCTTGGTTGTTGCTGGAGCCTGTTTTACCACCCAACTGGCAGAATGGAAGTATCAGGGAATTAGCACTACCACTAGCACGTGCAATCAATAACTCATGGGGAACTGGTGTAAAACTCCTTACTTAACAAATGGGTTAACACTGAGGTATGTATTTTACACTGGTTCCCCGAGTTTCACCCAGCAATATTAAGCTCTAGTTTTCCACACAGTAAGTTGCTTGATAATATACTCTTCACTGGCTGCCTTACCAATGCCTGATTATGTACTGGTACTTTATATTTAACATTTTTCTACTCCTCTGCAGAACTCTTTAAGGCAGATAAAAAAAAAAAAACAGGAATCTAGTTCAGAAAGGTTAAGAGGAACATTGCTTGGGATCACAGAGCAAGCCATGACTGTAACACAATTACTTTCAGAACCTGAGCTCCTTCACTTGGCTCCAGAAATAGAACATTGAGGGAAAGATTTCACTTACGTTGCAAACCTACAAAAACAAAAAACAAAAACCTAATTTCAAACCTACAAAAAACATAAAACCCTATCATTCTGTTTGAAGAAAATCAATGTTTAAAAAATTTAATGTACAGTAGCCTGTGAATCAAGTTCTTTTAAAGCCAGGAATGGTGGCACACACCTGTAATCCCAGTACTTAGGAGGCTGAGACAGGAGGATCACAGGTTTAAGGACAGCCTCAGCAGTGGCGGGAGATTATTAGCAACCTAGAAAGACCCTGTTTCAAAACACAAAAATAAAAAAGGATTTTAAAAATCTATATTTGGGAGGCTGAGACAGGAGGACGACAGGTTCGAGGACAACATCAGCAGTATAGCAAGACTCTCAGCAGCCTAGTGAGACCCTCTTTCAAAATAAAACATAAAAAGGGCTGGGGGTGTAGCTCAGAGGTAGAACATCCTTGGGTTCAATCTCCAGTACCACAAAAATATATATTAAAAATATATCAGTAATGTCATTATGAATTTATTGATTGCCTACATTTTTGGAGGAGAGGTAAAAGTAGGAAGTCAAATATATACATAAAACAACAATGGTAATGGAAGTGGCTAATATAAGTGCTTGCCAATATCCAAAATAAACTACATTTCTTCACAGCATTGTAAACTCAAAGAAAAATAGAAGGCATACAATAATAATATAACCTAAGTTTTAAAGGTAAATATAATACATTTTATTTATAAATTAAAAAAAAATTTTAAAATATTTAAATATTATAATAAATCATTACTTTTAAATGTCCATATTTTGGCATGTTTTATTTATTCATTTATTAAGCACACTTTCATGCAGGGTCTAAGATGTACAAGATACATCTTGTGGCCAGGTTGGTATTAAATAGAGTCAAAGGAAGGAGAAGAAATAACATCAGGTAAAGATAAAGCAACTCCAGAATGAGAAAAGAAAAAACACAAACAGTGGTCCCTTGGAATCCACAGGGGATTGGTTCCAGGATTCCCACAGACACCAAAATCCACAGATACACAAGTCCCTTATATAAATGCCATAGTATTTACATGTAACCTATGCACATCCTTCCACATACTTTAAATGAACTCTAGATTGTTTATGATACCTAATACAATGTAAATGCTATGCAAATAGTTGTTACACTGTATTATTTAAGGGAAAATGTCATGAGGAAAAAAGTCTGTTCAATACAGATGCAACTTTTTTCTAATATTTTTGATCCATGGTTGGTTGAATGTATGGATATAGAACCCACGAATACAGAGGGCCAATTGTGTATACAGAAATTTCAGATTGCCAACTCTAATTTTTTCATATGTACAGAACTGCATATACAAATATGGAAATATCCATCCACTCACTCAACAAATACTAAACAACCACTAAACGGAAGACACGACTAGGCAGTGACTGTACAACAACAGAAAGAGCAGTACTTTTTTAATTGCTTAAAATTAAAATTAAAAAAATTTTAATTGCTTAAAATTAAGTTGAGGTCAACCTTTTTATTTGTTACTCTAGATCTTATAATTTTAAGTTGAAAAGTCTTCATATTCAGTAGAGTTAATGAAATTTTAACTCATTTAAAAATTTAGATACAAAGAATGCATCTTTTTACCTACTATCTTATGTTTAAGGTTTAATCCCGAGCTTTACATGTTAAAAATATTCATCTACACTTGAAAAATGAGTTTCCAGAAGTTAGAGAAGAAAATAAAATAAAAAGAAAGAAAATAAACTTATCAGGTTATAAATTCAAAAATGAATTTAACAATGTGAAATTGAATTAAGTCCAACTTTAAAAAAGAGAAACCATTTTTATACTCACACAAAAAGATACAAATGATTAAAGTTGTGTTCTTTGCTCTCAAATTCAGTCAACTTCAACATTAATAAAATGTTAAAGAACAATCTTTCCCACAAAATACTGTTTCAGTAAAAATATTCAAATCAAACATAATTTAATATCTAATGTATGGGATACAGGTATAAGAAATGAAGAAATGTTGAATAGATTTTGAGTAGCAAAACCAACAAAATCTAAAAAATTATCAAATCAAGTGAAATTAGGGAATTCAAACGGTTATTTAATTAGTCATATAAAATTTACATCAGATGAGTTTGACCTTAGAACAAGTTTATTTGACTTCTAGAAATACATATATGGGTTCTAAAAGCCAAGTCATCATAATATTAAAAGGTTAATATTTTCTTTTTTTTTGTGGTACTGGGGATTGAACCCAGGGGCATTCTACCTCTGGGCTACACCTCCAGCCCTATTTTTTGTTCTTTATTTTGAAACAGGGTCTCACTAAGTTGCAGAGGGCCTCACTAAGTAGCTGAGGCTGGCTACGAACCTGGATCCTCTGGTCTCAGCCTTCCAAGTACTGGGATTACAAGCATGAGCCACCACGCCCGGCTAAAAGGTTAATAATTTAAGAGGCTGGAAGCTAATATTCTTAGATTTATTATTTTCCTAAAATGTATATCTAGAGTCCCTCAGACCTCTTCAGTTGATTATGAAAAAAAGAAAGAGTATGAAAAATAAACTTTCCAAACCAGGACCCAGTTTTTTCCAGGTTACTTTACTTCAGTTTTCCTCAAAAATCTAGCAGAGTTGACAAGAAAAAAAATAGGATACATATTGTTTGATTTTTTGTGTAAGAAATTTTTCAGTAGTTTAGATTTCCCTGTTTATGTATTTTACACAAATGTTTGAACTTCATGTTCTCTCACTAAGCTGAAGGAGTTAATACACATTTTAAATAAGAATGTTGATCAATCATAATTATATACTTGGGATATAAGAAATTAACACAAATATAAAATGTGGTTTCTACCCTTAATAGGATAGGGTTATTAATAATAATAGACATATTAGCAAACCATATAGGACAAAATATGATTTAATGATAGACTGTAGAGTGGAATAGATGCTGTAAGAACAGTGCAAGAGTCTGGCATGGTGCGCACACTTGTAATCCCAGTACTTGGGAGGCTGAGACAGAAGGATCACAGGTTTGCCGTCAGCCTCAGCAAGTAGTGAGGCTCTCATCACCTAGTGAGACCCTGTTTCAAAATAAAAATAAAATAGGGCTAGGGGTGTAGCTCGGAGGTAAAATGACCCCGGGTTCAATCCCCAGTACCTAAACACACACACACACACACACACACACACACACACCAGTGGAAGAGAATAATAAAAATAGCATCATAGGTTGAAATAGTCTAGGAAGACATAATTTTCTTATTTCTGTTTCTAGTTTAAGGGAGATAAATCTGGCTTTAGCTCTTCTCAACAACAAAAAAGTAAATAATTTGTTAAGTTTACTAAAATTTATTAAATCACATTATTTCAAAAGTATTTTAAACATAAAAATTGGTAAATTTCTAGACTTCTTTGATAACACATGTGCCTAATCATTCTTGTAGCTATAAGAATCAATGATATAACAAGCATGGGCTTAGAGTCACACATATATGAGCAAAATCTGGGCTCTACCAACTTATTTGGTCATGGCAAATTACTTAACCATGCTGAGTCTGTTTCTTCTTAAGTGAAATAACAAATAACAACTACCTCCCAGGTTGTTGAAAGAATTAACTAAGATATCATAGAGCTGGGTGTGGTGGCACACACCTGTCATCCTAGTACTTGGGAGCCTGAGACAGGAGGATCACAAGTTCAAGACTAGCCTCAGCAATCTAGCAAGATTTTCAGCAACCTAGTGAGACACTGTTTCAAAACAAACAAACAAAAAGGGCTAGGGCTATAGCTCAGAGGCAGAATAGAATGACTCTGGGTTCAATCCCAGCAAACACACACACACACACACACACACACACACACACACACACACGTGTTATCATATATAAGTAACTAACACAATGCCGGCCAGAGAAATAGTCTGTGCTCAATAACTACTACATTCAAATTCAAACAAATTTCAATTATAGTGATAGAAAAACACTAAGAGACTGAAAGGCTCACTTTGCTTTATATTTTACTTTTCTCACTCTAAAAATTAATTTTCCGATCTTACATTTACTAGTAAAAATTGTGTTTGGCTTCTAATTCTGAGTCTCATTAATTTTTGAGAATTTGAAAAAGTGATGGACCTCTACCCAAAATGCCACATATACACACAGTAATTTATGTCAATTTGGGAACATGAACAGATTCCCTGAAACCTACATTAAAAACTATGCTCTAACTGGCTATTTAAATGAAAATTAAGTCAAATTAATTAATACTCAAAGTTCAGTTCTTCTGTATCAAGGGCTCAATACTAATACAAGGCAAGTGCCTATTGGATAGCACAGATACACCGCATTGCCATCATCTCAGACACTTCTATGAGAGCTATTCTGGAATGTTATCATGGGTGACAGAATTATTTTCCCTTCATTTAAAAAAATCTAGATACCTTTGTCTAAAAGTAAATGCACGAGAGGAAAGTACTGTGAGTGTTTTGTCTACAACTGAATCTCTAGTGTCCAGCACATAAGCATACAAAAGGAAGGCATCTCACAATTGACATTGTAAAGTTTTGTTTTAGTTATATTAATCTAGCAAAAGCTGACTGAGTTGGTAAAGTCCAAAGCTGAAAGCTATGAATACAACAAATATATAAATGAGGGTTAACTATGTGCAGAATTTAAAATTTTTTAGTTTTAGCTATTCATATTGGCTAGATAGATCACTTAAGCAAAGATTTAGGCCTTTATTATATTCAGGAATAGAAAAATGCTTACTTATAACTAATTAGTATTATTATTCCCATAAGAGTTTTTCCTAGATAGAATGGTTGAGTAATTTATTTTTACCTCCTTAAATACAGGTTCTGCTGCAGATTCAACCAATCACAAATCAGAAATACAGGGAAAAAATTGCATCTGTACTAAGTATGTCCACACTTTTTTTCTTGTCATTATCCCCTAAAGAATAGATTATAACAACTCTATGGAATTTACATTGTATTAGGTATTATATGTAATCTAGACATAATTTAAAGTATACAGGAGGATGTCTGTAGGTGCAAACACTACACCATTTTTATAGAAGGTACTTGAGCATCACGGGATTATGGAATCTGCAGAAGGTTCTAAAACCAATCCTCCACAGATCAGAATCATACATAATAGCTTAACAAATGAAACATTTTAAAAATTCACCAAAGTTTTATAACTTAAACATTATGGCACTAAGGTTTAGAAAACCCATTTCCTTTTAACATATCTTGAAACCAAAACAATTGCTGCTATATATTTAAAAAAAGGTCTAATAATAATTTTGCACTTACACTGCCACATTTTTTCTAATGGTATATTCATCCAAATCGTCATCAGAGCTGCTATCAGTTGCATCAGAATCCAGACCCTCTTCCACATGAGTCAACAGCCCTGTAGCGGACAGTGCAAATCTTTGGATTTCTGCAGCTGTACACAGAGCAAAGCCATTTTTTGTATCATCCCATAATTTATTTTCTGTAGTCAATATGTTGACTTCTGGCTTAATTTCAGTGCATTTAGGTAAACTGTTATCCAAAACTGTGGTAGGTTCATGAAAGATCTTCATTTTGGGCAGTCGATGTTTCATAGAAAATTTCATTTGCTCACCATAGTGCTTAACAACATGCTTTGCCAGGAGCATCTGCAAGTGTTTCTGGGTTCTCCTAGCCTGACTAAGTAAAATTTTCTGTTTACTTACACAGTGAAGTAAACGAGCATTCACTTCCTCCTCTTTTTCAGCAGCTGAGGAACTAAGAGGCACATCTGAGTGGCTAGGTCCAATTTTCTTTTGAGCACAGTGCAATAAACCCTTTTTAATCTCAGCATCATTGACTTTATCCAAAAGTGCATTTTTTTGGTACCATTTACAGCTCTGTGGTTGTACTTTATCTATGTTAGTGTCTTTGGTTAGATTTGAATCCAAAATAATTTGTATATCTTTCATGCAGTGGCTTGTGGTATCTGAGAGAGGCTCCTTTTTGATGAATTCTTCAGAATGAGAATGGCACATTTTACTGAGCTGAATGTTGCTGCCATTACACAGTATGTTTTTCAGCTTATTACAGTTGGGCTCCCCTGATTTCTTTTGCTTATAATCCTCACTGTATTTATTTAATGCAGAATTAGAACTCATTAAAAGAACTGTCTGATAATGTTTTGAAGACTGAGGGGAGCCAAAATGTTTTAAATTCACAAAATTCGTATTATGAGTAGGTTCAGGAGTTGGAAATCCCAGCATCTGAGAGAAAGTGTCTCCCTTTAGCTTTTCATCTACAGTTCTTGGACTTTCCATGCATAGCATCTTGTCAGACTCCATGGCACTTGGCAAAGATGAAAAGCAGATACCCTTTGTTGTTGCCTCCCTCAGAGCTGGGGTCATGGCGATCCCTGCAGATAATTACTGGAAACCTAAAATAATGTAAAAATAAATGATCAAATATCTAGAAGAGTCTTATGCTATACTTTTTCCAAGGGCAACATTTTTGATGTTTCTGATTAAAATGTGAATTGAACCAAACTCCTTTATCTCCCAACTTCCAACATTATCTCAAGGACTAAGCTATTATTCACTCTGTGAGCCTATATATCCAAAAATTATCAGACTAAGAGTATAGCTCAGTGGTAGAGCACTTGTCTAGTATATATGAGGTCCTTGGTTCTACTTTCAGAACTGCAAAAAAAATTAAGTTGCACACTATCACAGTATGTGTTCAACAAACATTTGTGGATACAATTACATATCAGAATTCTATTTTTTGACAATGTTTAGTGAGAGTCAAATGGAAAAAATCCAACTTGGAATCTCATAATCATATTTGAAAATGTGACTGAATCCCATAATTTCAACAAAAAGTATGAATTATTTTTCTTTATGAACTATAATAAAATACTCTAAACCTTCATTACTGAACTTAATCTTCACAACCTGAATAGTAAAAATAACAAGAACTAAAAATACTAAATAATATGTTCATAAGAGGACCTAAGGGAACTGAAGTAAGAACAAAAACATATGCATTCCCAGCTATTAAATTAATGTGATAGAACTTCTAATCTGACATATATACAATTTTTCCTGACAATTTACCTAGAATATTTTTTACCTTTTCACAAATGGAATTCATCAGTTATCATTGTATCACTAAAGATTAATCCTATAGTTAAACAACTTTTACATATTTTATCACAAGAAAAAGTATTAAGATCATATGTTTTGATTCACAGAAGAAGGTAATTCAGTCCCATTAAAAATTATGAAGCCTGTTAGTAAAAAAGTTTTACATAATTAACAATTATAAGTTTTTAAAAATATCTAATACTTTGGAACAATGATACTCCAAAATTTTTGTTTCAACACAAATGGTAGTTGATAGTGACTTAACTTAAATGGCCTGATACATTCCTATATTGTATGTTTTCAGGTGCTAGCTGTACCTATACATCTTTCATTCTTACTTTTCCAAAAACTAGCACAAATGACCAAGAAAGAAAAAAATGCACAAAAATATCTATGTAAAAAAATATATATCACATATATGATATATCTCACAGTATATATCACATATATTATATATCTCATGTATATCTATATATATATCTACATATCATGTATCAATATATTATGTACATATATCATATATAATATAGATTTATGTATAGATTATATATAGATATAATACATAGATATTATATAGATATAATTATATATAGATATATCTATATATTATGTATAGATATATTATATACATATATGTATTTATCTATATATTATGTATATATGTACAAATCAATCATACCACAGGTCCAAAAGCAAGTAGTAGATTAGGAGAAGATATATACAATATATATAATAGACCTATATTAGTGTCCAAGATACATAAAGAACTACAAATGGGTAAAGGATAGAGCAGTAAGGCACTTCACAAATTATGACATCCAAATGGTCATTAAATATTTTAAATATTTAATCCAGTAATATGAGAAATGTGGATTAGCAAAGCAAAAGCCCAGTTTTCCAACCACCAAATTGACAATGTTTCAGGTCTGAAAATATCACTTATCATGAGG
Source organism: Glis glis (assembly GCA_004027185.1). Taxonomy (NCBI): domain Eukaryota; kingdom Metazoa; phylum Chordata; class Mammalia; order Rodentia; family Gliridae; genus Glis; species Glis glis. Next base: position 44,604 of record PVJS01007860.1, read on the forward strand.
ATGAGGGCAAACAAGAGTTCTCAGATCTACTCAGACTATAAATTGGTTCAATAATTTTTCCATAAAGTGGAAAATATATTTGCCACAGGTACACAAAAGAGCAATGTTTGCAGCAAAATATTCTTTCAAAACAATCTAGATGTTTTTAAAATGTTGGAATACTATATTGAAGTTAAAAAGGAATGACTCAGTATCAATATGGAAAAGATCTCAAAAACAATGTTGAATTAAAATAAGAATAGTAAGCTAGGCATGGTAGCACATGCCTGTAATCCCAGTACTTGGGAGGCTGAGACAGGAGGATTGTAGGTTCGAGGACAGCCTCAGCAAGTAGTGAGACTCTCATCAACCTAGCAAGACCCTGTTTCAAAAATAAAAATAGGGCTGGGGGTGTAGCTCAGAAGTAGAATGTCCCTGGGTTCAATCCCCAATAAAATACACAGACACACACACACACTAAGAATAGTAAAAAATATATATAGCATGACAACATATCATCATATAATACAAACACAAAACCATATCATATATATGTATCTATGTGTTGACAAGAATAAAAAGTGAACCAGAAAACTATTCACTGAACTTTTAACAGTAGTTGCATAAAGTTCCATGAAACAGAACTAAGAGTGATGGTTAAGAGAATTTGCTTTTGTTTTTTTTTTTGCAGTACCGGCGATTGAACCCAGAGGCGTTCTACCTCTGCGCTACACCCCCAGCCATATTTTTTATTCTTTATTTTGAAACCGGGTCTCACGAAGTTGCGGAGGGCCTCACTAAGTAGAGAGAGAGAGAGAGAGAGAGAGAGAGAGAGAGAGAGACAGAGAGACAGAGAGAGAGAGAGAGAGCGAGCTGAGGCTGACCAGGAACCTGGATCCTCCAGTCTCCGCCTCCCAAAGTACTGGGATTACAAGCATGCGCCACCACGCCCGGCCTGAGAATTTGCATTTTAACTACATAATTTTATTACTTGGGCAGAAAAGATTAAATACAAAATGAACAAATGTTAAGGGTTAATTCTGGGTGATAAAAATATAGATGTCTGTCATATACATATGTACATGTCATATACATAAAGTGTGTATATATATGTATATACATATACTTTGTCTCAATGTCATATACATAAAGTGTATGTATATATATATACATGCACTTTATGTCTCAATGTAAGGATTTCTGTATAGTCTTCCCCCAAATTCTGTATATCTCAAAATTTATGGGAGTCTATTAATTCCATATATAATAGACTCCCATTTGTCCCAAATTCAAAAAGAACTCAGAAAAACAAATAACCATGTATTTATTTTGTATTTACTTCACACTCAACTTTTATGAAATTAGAAAAATAATAAAATATCAGAACATTTTCCCCCAAGATTCAAAGATTCAAGTTATAATTTGGTGGTCCACTCAATGACCTACCCCTTATCAGCTATACAGATTCACACATACAGGCTGTGATAGGCAAGGCCTTCCAGAGGCTAAAGTTGTTATCAGATCCACGTGTACTGGTTACTACTGCTATGAAGCATAAAATCCCCACATTTAGTTCAAATGGGGGTCAGGAATCTGGGCATGGCCCAGCTGGGTGCCTCTGCCTCAAGCTCTCTCACAAGGCTACAAGCGTGGTGTTGGCTGGCGCAGCTCAAGGTCTGCTTCTCACATCACCCCCGGCTCCTGGCAGACCTCTGGGCCTTGCTGTCTGCTGGCTGGAGACATCATTGCCACGCGAGTCTTTCCAGCTCACAAAATGGCAGCTGGCTTCCCTGGGTGACAGGAGGGAACAAGATGGAAGCCACAGTCTTGTGGGGGGGGGGGGCACGGGGGCGTTTGACCTCTGAGTATTATTTCATTTATACAGAGACCAGACAACAAGTTAGAAACAGAATATATAAGGAATACTAATTTGAAAAGCATAAAATAGTGAATAATAATTCTGTAAATTCACCTCAAGATGATCTCCATTACTTGGGTAAGCTATATTCCATATGATCACAGTTTGTTCATAGCGGCTAAATGTGTCTCCCGTATTTCAGAAGCCAATTTTTAAAAAGGCAGTGAGACTATATAGCTACAAATAAAGCCATCTGGTTTTCATTTGGGGCATAAGGACTATCCATACCACAACATATTATTTATAGAGATGTGCTTATAAATGACAGCTGAAAAGCTATTTCATCTTTTAAAAATAAAACAAAAATGTACAAATTATGGAAATAAGCCAGTTTACTGTGTGTGTGTGTTATTAAAGATTGAACCCAGGGGCATTCTACCTCCAAGCTACACCCCAGCCTTTTTATTTTTGGTTTTGAAACAGGGTCTTGCTAGGTTGCTGAGAGTCTTACTACTTGCTGAAGGCTATCCTTGAACCTGTGATCCTCCTGTCTCAGTCTCCCAAGTACTGGGATTACGAGTGTGTGCCACCATGCCCGGCTAACAGTTTATTTTTTTAAAAGCAAAAAGTGAAAAAATGGCCAACATTAAGTCATAGAAATAATTTTATCTATTTTTGACTGATACGAGGTTTTTTTTTTTTTTTGCAGTACTGGGGATTTAACCCAGGGGCATTCTACCTCTGAGCTATACCCCCAGCCCTATTTTTTATTCTTTATTTTGAAACAGGGTCTCACTAAGTTGCAGATGGCCTCACTAAGTAGCTGAGGCTGGCCATGAATCTGGATCTTCCAGTCTCAGCATCCCAAGTGCGCCACCATGCCCGGCTGATACGAAATTTTTAATCCTTTTTTTTGGTACTGGGGATCGAACCCTGGGGTGTTCTACCTCTGAGCTACACTCTCAGTCCTATTTTATTTTTATTGTGAAACAGGGTCTCACTAGGTTGATGAGAGTCTCACTACTTGCTGAGGCTGTCCTCGAACCTGAGATCCTCCTGTCTTAGCCTCCTAAATACTGGGATTACAAGCATGCACCACCACGCCCAGCTTTTAATCTCTATTTAATACGTATTCAATCTAAAACTATTCATCATTCAGTTAATACATGTCTTTGAGCATCATGTGACAGACTATTTTTGGTACTAGAAACATAGAGTGAACAAGACAGTCTCTACCCTCACAAAGCTTATATTCAAGCAAATGGTAGCCATAGAATGAATAAGAAACTATCAAGTAAATTAGGGTTCCATAAGTGTTTTATGAAACTAAACAAAGTAGAGCATGATTACATTGGGCTAGGGATAAATTTAGCCCCAGAATAAAGGCAAGCCTCTCTCTTGGTGACATCTGCTCTAAGATCTGAAATAACAAGAATTTGGGGTATGTGCCTTCCAAGTGAAAAATAATACAAGCTTTAAGGCAGAATAAATTTAGTGTATTTGTGGACCAAACACAGCAAGTACATCTATGACACAGAAAACGAAGAGAAAGAGAGAAAGAAATAAGACCACAGAGGTAGACAAGAACCAACAATGAACATTTTATGTAAGTCAAAGAAAAACCACTATGGTTTAACTTGAGTTTAATAACTTGAGAGAATAACTTGATGGAGTTGATATTATTACTATTGTTATTATTATTATTTTGGTACTGGGGACTATACCAAGGGGCATTCTACCTTTGAGCTACCCTCAGACCTTTTTATTTTTTATTTTGAAACAGGGTCTTACTAAGTTTCTGAGGGTCTTGCTAAATTGCCGATGCTGGCCTCCAACCTGCAATTCTCCTGTTCCAACCTCCCAACTCCTGGAAATTACAGGCACATGCCACCATGCCCGGCCAACATTTTTATTTTTTAAAAAAATTAGTTTGGCTCTTCTGTAGAGAAAAAAAATTATAAGCTGGGTGCATTGGTACACACCTGTAATCCCAGTATTTGGGAGGCTGAGACAGAAGAATTGTAGGTCTGAGGCCAGAGCGTGGTAACTTAGCAAGAACTTGTTTAAAAAAAAAATTGATGAAGCAAGATTGTAAGTAGAGAGACCAGTTGGGCAGTTACTGAAATAATTCAAACAAGAGATGTGACTAGTAGCTTGGACGAGTGAGAAAGTAGTAGAAATGGAAGAAAAATGAATGATTTTAGGACATATTTCAAGTTAGAGTCAACAAAGCGTGATGATTAAGATTTTGCACGGCTTAAGAGAAAGAAAAGAATCAAGAATGACTCAGGTTTTTTGGCTTGAGCAACTAGGTGGTCAGTGGTGCTATTTTCTGAAATGGGGTGACTTGAGGAAACAAGACTGAAGGAGAAAAAATAAAGTTGTGTTTGGAATAGTGATGTCTGAAGTGCCTATTAGCCACCCAAGTGGAGGTAGCTAGACAAACAAGTCTAGAGTTCAAGTGAGAGGTCATAATTAGAGATATTATTTTGGGGAGCCACTGCATGTAAATAGTATTTAAAGCCAAGAGACTAGATGAGTTTATCCAGGAAAAGGGTATAAGCAAAGAAGAGAAAGGAGCCCTGGACCAAGTCTGGGGTTCACTCACATTTCCTTGAACAAAAGAAAAGAACTTACAAGAGAAGATGATCTCTAAAAGAAGAATGGAAACATCATCAGTGAGTACAGGGAATCAAGATTCCGAAGGGTCAGTTCCATCAAATACTAAAAGATCAAATAAGAGGATAAAGAAGTATACAATGACATTACTTTTTAAGAAACCTGCTGAAAAGTCTTGCTTTCTTTTTAGTTAAATGTAAATTAAAGATATACCCAATTCTAGCCTGCTCTTTCTACCTTAGAGATCAAGAATGCCTAACCCAGCTCCCCCTAACTATACCATCCCATCTAAGAGGGGGAAACTGACAAGTGCTTATGAAGCTCACAGCCCAGAGGCGCAAGGTCACTAAAAGAACTAACCACTGAACTGTATAATGCCTCGCCCACCCAACATCTTATTAAACATGAATTCACTGGAGTTCCTTTTTATTCACTATATCATGTCCAGTTTTCAACCAAAAATTACAAGGCATACTAAAAGGCAAAAAATATAGTTTGAAGCCAGGAGTGGTGGTGCACGCCTGTAATTCCAGTACTTGGGAGGCTGAGACAAAAAGACTGCAGGTTCAAGGACAGCCTCATCGATACAGCAAGACTTACAACACCCTAATGAGACCCTATTTCAAAACAAAGGACGGGGGGAGGGGCGGGCGTGGTGGCGCACACTTGTAATCACAGTACTTGGGAGGCTGAGATAGAAGGATCACAGGTTCGCGGCCAGCCTCAGCTACTTAGTGAGGCCCTCTGCAACTTAGTGAGACCCTGTTTCAAAAATAAAAGAATAAAAAATAGGGCTGGGGTTGTAGCTTGGAAGTAGAATGCCCCTGGGTTCAATCCCCACTATCACACACATAAAGAAAGGGCTGGGGGATGTAGCATTGAGATAGAATGCCCCCAGGTTCAATCCCTAGTACCACCAAAAATATATATTAATATTAATCAATATTATATTAATATTAATATATTATAATTAATGTTTTAAATACTTATTATATATTATGCCTATATATAATATATATATTATATATATATATATAGAGAGAGAGAGAGAGAGAGAGACAGATGGCAACAATGTTGGAATCATCAGATCAGGAATTGAAAACAAACATGATTAATATGGTATGGGCTCTAATGGAAAAAAATAGATGATGTGCGACAACAGATGAGTAATGTAAGCAGACCGATGGAAATTCTAATAGAGTCAAAAAAATGCTAGAGATAAAAAACATTGAAATGAAAACTGAAATAAAGAATGTCTTTGATGGGCCTATTACTAGAGAGCTGAGGAAAGCAGCTCTGAGCTTGAAGATGTATCAATGGAAACCTCCAAATCTGAAAATCAAAGAGAGACTTATAAAAACAAAACAAGTCGGGTGTGGTGGTGCACGCTTGTAATCTCAGTACTTGGGAGGCTAAGACAGGAGGATCACAGGTTTGAGGACAGCCTCAGCAAGTAGTGAGACTTTCGTCCACCTAGTGAGACCCTGTTTCAAAAAAACCAAACATAAAAATAGGGCTGGGGGTGTAGCTTGGTGGTAGAATGCCCCTGGGCTCAACCCCCAGTGCCACACACACACAAAAAAAGAACCTCACCCTATGTTCTTAGAACACAGTGTCTAAGAACTGTGGAATAACTACAGGAGGTGTAAAATGCATAACAGGAATACCAGAAGAAGTGAAAAAAGGACAGAAGGAGTATTTTAAACCATAACAACTGAGAATTTCCCCAATTAATGTTAGACACCAACCACAGATCCAGGAAGCTCAGAGATAAAGCAAGAAAAATGTCAAACAAAATTAAATAAAATATCACTTGATAAGTGAAGCACTGTATTAAAAATTACATGAAATTATATACAATTAGTATGCTTGCAACTAATAGTAATTCATTTAACATTCTGTAGTAAAAATTCTTCTTTATCACATAGTTATTCTAATAGAATGAAAGCCACATCAAGGCAGGTTTCATATCTTTTCATTCACTGCTGTATCCTAGAATATTGTTTAGTTCATAATAAATATGTTTTGAATGAATACTATCCAAAATGATAAAATTACTTCCAAATTTCAAGGAAGGAGGTTCATGAGGTATTTTATTGTGAGGAGAGTCTTCAGGCAAAAGAATTAGGTAACATTGATACAAGAGAAATGTGATATGAACTACAGGTATAATTTTAAACTTGCTACTAGACATATTTTTTTTTGCAGTAATGGGGATTGAACCCAGGGGCATTCTACCTCCGAGCTACACTCCCGGCCCTATTTTTTATCCTTTATTTAGACATATTTTAAAAAGTAAAAAGAAGCCAGGCATGGTGGCACATGCCTATAATCCCAGTACTTGGGAGGCTGAGACAGGAGAATCGTGGGTTCACGGGTAGTCTCAGCAAATTAGTGTGGTTCTCAGCAACTTAGCGAGATCCTGTTTCAAAATAAAAAATAAAAAGAGCTGGGGGTGTAGCTCAGAGAACGCCCCGGAGTTCAATCCCCAGTACCACAAAAAATAAATAAAAATAAATAAAGGAAAGAAATTATGTCAGTAGTCTTTCAAAGAAATATTCCTTCAGCAAACAACCCAGACCTCAATATGTATCTATTTTTCTTAGAAGTCTCAGGAAAAAATATCAAGCAGAAAGAGAATTTCAGTAAGACGAACAAAGTTTACAATTTTAAATAATAAACATTTTTATACTAAAAAGAATCGAAACATTTTGATTAAATGTCATTAGTATAAATATAATCAAATAATTCCAATAAGAACAGTGAGCTGGATTAAGTAGTTAAAAGTCTATACCATGGATTATAATTTTTAGTCTAGAATTTAATCCAAAGGACATTCATTGTGAATTAAGGAAGTAATTAGTTGTTCTGAATTATATTGCTACAAATAAAAGGCTTTGCCCTTGTCTACAGAATGTTTCCAGTAGTGGTTTACTCTGAACTCTAAAGATTCACAAATTATTTGTATTTATGAGTTTAGCACTAATTAAACACAATATAATCACCTGGACATCATGAAACAGTAAAAGCGGTCATTTCTCAAAAGCTGTATAAACACAGTGAGATAATTACCAAGTTAATAATTACTGAGTTGGCTCAGATGCTTAGTGATCAAGCCTTTACAAATTAATATATAGGTCACATATTCCAAATAGTTTTGACATATTTTCTTAAGAAAAATTAAAAGTTTGCTAAGATAGTCTTTCTACCTTTAGAGTTGAAATTGATAATCTAGATAAGAACCATTCTCCTTCTTGAGAACAAATACTAAAGATTAAGACCAAATCCGATTTGTCATCCCCTAAAATACTGCTCCAGATTTTTATTATGATTTATATTCTAGGATGCATACATATATTTCATATAGTCCATGCAAAATATCCAATCCAAATCTACCACTGAACACTAAATTTACTTTTAATTGTAATCTTAATAAACCCAGTTCTTTTAAGTACAGAGCAGTAAAACTAAAATAAAAGTCTCAAAAAGCAAGCACAGTTAAACTAAAAAAAATGAAAATAAACAACCAACATTATCTGATAGAGAAGGTAGAACTCTAAATAGGGTCAAATCTTAAAACTATATCCATACTTATGACTTAAATGTTTCAAATAGCTGATCCATGCTAAGAACAGTAGGAAAAAGACAAGTCTTTTAAGCAAAATATGAATGTGCTTTTATACATTACTAAAATATAAGGAAATTCAAATTTTCTATCTTGTTACGCATAAAGGAAAAATCCAATTAATACAACAAAAGAAGAAAGAGTTCACATTGCTACAGTTTTATTCCTCATAAATATGGGAACTAGTGGAAGCTAGGAATACAAAATACAGTGCTTGGTTTTCAAGATTTTTTGTGCCTTTTTAGGAAGTTCTCAATTTACAGTAGAAAACACTGCAGAAATTGGCATGACCAGGGTACAGTTAGCTTAGTACTTTGCATTCAATTATGTTTATAAGCAAGAACTTCTTCCACTTTTAAAACTATGCCTAAAAAGGAATTCTCTTTGAAGACTAAAGGAATTTAATTAAAGATAAAACCACTTGGGTGGCCACATAACACATCAAACAGATCATACTTCAAGCAGAATTATTACTATTCAATTATAATTGCATGACTCATAGGAATATAAATGAAGTCATTTTCTTCTGTGTACATCAATTTGGATGCAGAAATTTACCTTTAAAAGTGTACTATCACATTTGCTCTGTTTATACGTTTTGGCTCCAATTTAACTTCATGTGGCTAAATACTGATTAATAACCTACTACCAAATACTTTTGTTCTTGAGGTGGTGGTGGCACTGGGGATGGAACCCAGGGGCATTCTACCTCCAAGCTACACCTCCAGCACTATTTTATTCTTTTATTTGGAAACAGGGTCTCACTAAGTTGCAGAGGGCCTCACTAAGTTGCTGAGGCTGGCTGAGAACCTGCAATCCTCCTGTCTCAGCCTCCCAAGGACTAGGATTACAAGCATGTGCCACCATGCCAGGCTTACATTTTTAAATACTAAAAATAACATTCTTGAGAATTCTTTGTTTTGTAGGGCTATAAAGCCTCAACATTTCAAATAAAAAGTTCATAAACAATTTAAAAATATTAACAAAGCTTCAAAATTATAAATGACATCAAAATAATGTTTCTAAGGACCTAAAATAACATAAAATATTAAAAATTTCCATTGTGAATTGTCTTCAATTTTCATTATTGGTTGTCTACTGGCAAGTATAATACTATAATGTTTATTAACATTTGTTGGGTGTTTGTTCATCCTACATGATTAGGGAATAAGGATCAAAGTTCAGTGAAATACCCATTCAGGACAACACTTAAACAACAACAAAACAGTAGAAATCTTTTGGAAATGATATCCCTTCCTTGCCTTTCTAACTAACACACTAAAAACAATGTAGGAGTGTATATATGGCACAGGTTCAGGTACAACATTCCATGATAGTACTATAGAGCAGAAATGACTCTGAGGATAGAAAAGTGGTAACGTGTTAAAGTCAGTAAACGGGTTGCTAATTCCCTACTAGCTGTTTCGTGTGTTGTAAGCAGCCCATTCCTTGCTGTTTATAACTTGATGAACCCCAACAATAAACAATCCTAAATACAAGCCTAAACCTGAAGGAAGTAGCTTCCTGCCTTCTTCAACTAACATCTGATACTGTATATACAAATTAAAGGACATGAACAAGCAGCAGCTGAACGAATACATGAAAGATATAAAAACAAGGATTGCAGCCTGGCATGGTGGCACACGCTTGTAATCCCAGTACCTGGGAGGCTGAGACCAGAGGATCCAGGTTTGAGGCCCGCCTCAGCTACTTAGTAAGGCCCTCCGCAACTTAGTGAAACCCTGTTTCAAAATAAAGAATAAAAAATAGGGCTGGGGGTGTAACTCGGAGGTAGAATGCCCCTGGGTTCCATCCCCAGTACCGCCAAAAAAAAAAAAAAAACAAGGATTGCAAATCACATATAAGGTTTATGAGTTAAGACTCAAAGGCAGTAAAGGATGTGACAGGCAATAATAGGTGTGCTGTCAAGAATAATCTGAATAATAAAACAAGGAACTTTAGATACCAGTTATCTTTTTTTGTCAAGCCAACAGAGATCTGTAAGTAAAACTAGGATTCACACAGGGAAATCTTTTAAGTTAATTCCATAGAAGACAGATGAATGAGCAAATGAAGTAAAATAGTCTAAAGTTTGATAAATGGCA
>PVJS01007861.1:8854-54883 GCA_004027185.1 Glis glis
CGTGGTGGGGCACGCTTGTAATCCCAGTACTTTGGGAGGCGGAGACCGGAGGATCCGGGTTCGCGGCCAGCCTTTGTGAGACCCGGTTTCAAAATAAAGTATAAAAAATAGGGCCGGGGGTGTAGCGCATAGGTAGAACGCCCCTGGGTTCAATCCCCGGTACCACAAAAAAAAAGCACCAGGTGCCTCAAAAAAAAAAAAAGCACCAGGAAGTCATTAAGTCATTAGTTTTAATTCCATGCAAAGTGCTCTGGATGTAGTGTGGAGAGCAGGCAGAGGCTGAGATGAAGGAAGAGGCTGAGGGGCCATGGACCTGTTGACTTCAGAGGAGAAAATGCAGGTGAGTCCAGCACAGATTCCAGTAATGCGCTCCTGTTATTGTTCACCGCTCCTGTTATTTTTCACCACGCAGGAGAGGAGACTGAGGCCAGACATCAGCAGGTGGTAAGTGGTGGGATCCGACTGAAGCCCGGCTGTATTCGATTTCAAAGCTTCTCCAGGGAGTCTGGGTGGTGGGTTTGTCACCCCAAACCCTCCTGAAGCCTGCATCCCTCTCCCTGCCCATCCCCGAGCCAGGTGGAGGGTGAGTCCACAGGTGGAAGGGGAAGGAGAGAGGGGCAGGGCCAGCCTGCTCCCAACCCGTACTCAGGAGTCCTGCCAGCGCTACCAGCAGAGCAAGCGAAGGTTAGTAAAGCAAACAGGAAAACGGAAACGGTGCAGAGAAGGACATTCTCAGAAGCCTGTGAACAGCCTCGCTCCCCAGTGCGCTGAGCTGCGGTCTCTCCCTTCAGGAGGAGGACAGGAGGCAGCAGGCCACTCCCCGTGTGCCTCGGGCCTGCCTGGCACATGCGTGATGCCAGGACCCCTTGGGGAAGCGCTCAGGGCACAGCCTCAGGCTGGTCATAAGGACATCTCAGTGTGGAGTGTGGGAGCCTCACAGGGACTGGCCACTCTGCGGGGTCTGGGTGGGAGGGGACGGAATTGCCAGGATAGGAGCCAGGTGAGCTCACTGGGCCACGAGTTTTTTGGGTTTTTTTGTTTTGCTTTTGTTTTTATTTTTGTTGTGGGGGGTACTGGGGAGTAAACCCAGGGGCATTCTACCTCTGAGTTACACCCCAGCCCCCCTTTTTTTTTATTTTGAAACAGGGTCCTGCTAAATTGCTGAGGCTGGCCTCAAGCTTGAGATCCTCCTGTCTCAGCCTCCCAAGTACTGGGATTATAGGCGTGTGCCTAGCTGGGCCCCAAGCTTTTAGGCCCCATCCAGCCTCTTGAGTGACAGGTGTCCCAAAGGGAACTGCACATCACCAGCATTTCACAGGAACCTGAAATTCTCCTCCTTTGGACCCACCATCTTTGAATTATCCATGAGTTTTCTATTACACCCAGGCCAACCCAGCTCCTCCCTCCACATTGTACAAGTACATAACAGGGGAGAAGGAAACAGTTTGGGGTGAAAAATCCTCTTCTGCCTTTCCAACAATGACCAGGAAAAACTGACTGAAAGAGAATTCTAGAAAGGCAGTGCAGCCTAGGAGTTCATGAAGACCTTAACCTGTCCTGGGAACCTGTCCTGACTCCACCCCTCACTCAAGGTAGGAACAGGGCTGGGCACTGCTCGGTGGTGAGCGCTCGCCTAGATGTATAAGGCCCTAACTTCCATCCCCAGCACCACAAAAGAAACAAAAACAAAAAACCTGTGGGAACTGAGGAAAGTTAGGTGTGTGAATTAGGATAGATATCATTAGCTGCTTTAGGAGATAAACCCAGTCTATGTTAACACAAGAAAGGCTTCTTTCCCGTTCATGGAATAGTCACTGTGGGTCAGGGCAGAGGACAGCTGCTATGGTGATGACAAGAGATAGTGCATACATCATTGACGCATGGCAAACTTAATATCACGTTTTTATTAAAAATGTTGTTCCAAGCCAGGCACAGTGGTGCACACATGTAATCCCAGTACTTGAGAGGCTGGGTCAGGAGGATCATAAGTTAAAGACCAGCCTCAACAACTTAGCGAGACCCTGTTTCAAAATTAAAAAGCACCTGAGAAAGCCAGGTAGGGAAAGGTGGGAGGGGCCTCTCCTCCCACCTGAGAATCAGGTGCTCAAGGAGCCAGAGTAAATATAGAAATAGCCCAGAGGGAAGATTGGAGGCTGGGGAGCAGGCCGAATGTGAACCTGGGGATGGCTGGGATGGGGCTCAGTGATGGAGCATGTGCTCAGCATGCCTGAGCCCCAAGTTTGATCCCCAGCCCTGCAAAAAGAGAGAAGAAAGAGACTCACTTGGGCGCTTCTTTCTCAGTGGAGGTCACGGGATGAAGATCTCTGGGGGAGTGCACTGCTCCAGGGCAGGTGTCACAAGGAGCCCCAGGGAGTTTCCCTGAGCAGCCAGAACTGGGAAGGAAGCAGCACTGGATTAGAGCTTAGCAGGAGGGTGGGAGACCAGGCCCCTGGGGAGAATGAGGCAGGAAGGAAATTGGCTAAAAAGCTGAGTGTCCTCCCAGGTCAGGAGGTATGTATATGGGGTTTCTTATAAATGGAGAGAGAGACACAATTACGGATTTTTTTGGTTAATGAGGGAAGAGAGGGGACTGGAGGATGGAAAGGGAAGGGAAGGGAAGGGAAGGGAAGGGAAGGGAAGGAAACAGACCCAAAAGTGTTATGTGCATATATGAATGTATTACTATGAATCTCACTGTTATGTACAATTAATTTTTTGTGGTACTGGGGATTGAACCCAGGGGCATTTTACCTCCAAGCTACACCCCAGTCCTATTTTTTATTCTTTATTTGGAAACAGGGTCTCGCTAAATTGTGGAGGGCCTCACTAAGTAGCTGAGGCTGGCAGTGAACCTGGATCCTCCCGTCTCAGCCTCGCAAGTACTGGGATTACAAGCGTGTGCCACCACGCCCGACTATTACGTACAATTATAATGCACCAATAATTTTTATAAAAAGGTGGGGCAGAAGGAAGAGGGGCAGACAGGGCTGGGGCCTGGGAGGTTGTACGATGGTCCACACCATGGCCTGAACTCAGGTGGGCCAATCAAGGGAGAGGAGCACTGATCAGGCAGGATTCAGGTTAAGAAGCGAGGGGAGGTTCTAGAACACCCTCCTAGTCGCCAACTGTGTTTATACTGGAGGAACACCCAGGGCAGGATCCCATCCAAGACACTCCAGGAGCCAGGTGTGGTGGTGCACACCTGTAATCTCAGTACTTAGAAGTCTGAGACAAGAGGATTGCAGGTTCTAGGCCAGCCTCAGTAACCTAGTGAGACCCAGTTTCAAAACAATAAAAGGGCAGAGGGTGTAGCTCAGAGATAGAAGGCCCTTGAGTTCAATCCCCAGTTTTACCAAACAAACAAACAAAACAAAAGACACTCCAGAGGCCTTCTCCCGGCCAGGTACTAACTTCCCTTCTTTTCCTGGGGGAAGGTGGAAGGGACCTCACACCCAGGCAAAAGGACCACACCTGAGGGCGGGGTTAAGAAGTCTAACCCAGGAAAGTTCTGCCCCACCACGCCCACCCCCAAGTCCCACTGTCCATCCCCAGGGGGCTGGGCAGCCTCACACGGTCCCCCAACAACCTCAGCGGGCACTCTGGCACTCTATCCTAAAGCGAGGTGCCTCTTCCCGCGGTTCCCCAAAGCCTCACTGGCCCACGCGTGCTGGGTTTGCCGTTTGGCCACTAGGTGGCAGCCTTTCCCATACAATGTTCCTGCAGACGCGGGAAACTTCAGAGAGCAAGAGACGCTAGGACAGCCTGGGGGGGAGGCCTGGCTCCAGAGAGAGGCCCCTGGTCCCGGCTCCAGGAAGCAAGATTCCAGAGACCAGCCCTGGGGACACTTTCACACTTCCTTCTTCTTGACCCTCACTTTTTCTTATTTGTAAGATAAGGATAAAAAACACCTACTGTACAGATTATTTGGTAAGATACATGAGGTGCATGGCAAATACTTAGCATTTAATTAGTGCATATGAAATGATAAGCTATTATTAAAGAAACATAGTGGAATGTTTTTGGGTTATGATCTTTGGAAGCAAATAAAATCTTCATATTAAATCTCAATTACTAGGCTCTTCCTGTCCTCTTCAGCCTCAGTCCCCCTGTGAAATGGGTATGACAATACCATCCTGCAGGGCCGCTGTCCTGAACACGCAGCCTGCCGTGCGGGCATGGCTATTGAGCTACTACTATTCCTCTTTTCCGCCATCGATGAGGACTGAGGAAGGGGCCCTGCCTCTCAGTGCCCATCTTAGGGTTCCGTAGGGGTGACCACATTTGCGAAACATTGTCCTCAACTTTGCCCTTCCCCCTGACCTCTGTATCCTGTCCATTCACTCTGCATCCTGGTCCCCTTTTCCCTCTGAGCCCAATCCCAGGGGCAGTAAATGTAATCTCATTATACTTATGCATTCATAAAACTCTTTCGCCCAAATTTAATCTTATGTGAACTCTCCAAGCACTTCGTGAGAGTCAGGAACAGAGGAAAAAATGAGGCTTAGGGAGGTCACACCACAAACAGGCCCCTCCTGGGTGGCTGGAAATTCTTCTCATCCTCTCCATCTACTATCTCCACTCCCCAGCCACTCCCTCAACAAGCCCTTATCTTGGCCTTATCATTGCAACCAAATGCATGCAAATTTTATTCTGAGGCCCGAGCCTTTAGCCAGGATCTGCCCCACTGGCTGTAAGTCAGCCACATGAATATCTACCTACGTCTATTATGCAGAAGGCTGGAGTGGAGAAAGGATGGAGAAGAGAACACAGACTGCCTCCTGTCCCCAAGCAATGTCACTGTCTTAGCCAGGAGACTTGCAATGGTAAGCGACAGAACCCCAACTCAAAGCAAACCCTCAACTCAGGCAGTCCCAAGGCACTGCTGATTGCAGACATGGTGGGCTGCAGGGGCCCAAGGATGTCCATGAGGTGCTGTCTTTGCTCCCTTGGGGCGTGGGCTTCTGGGGGGGTATCTCATGTGTGAGAAAGATGGCTGCCAGCAGGCACAAGCCCACACCCCTCTATTGCTCAGAAGACCTTGAGTTGACCCTCACCCCCCAGTCCCTCCAGCACTGTCATCAGTGAGTAATAGAAAGATGCCTAGATGACAGCGTATGAGCCTCCAGTATGGTGTCTACTGAAATCATGAAACAGCACTGGACACGTCTTAGATACAAGGATGGATAAAACCCTGCCATTCAGAGTCTGGCGGGGAAGGACAGCAAAGAATGCACTATGCATGTGCAGGGAAGGGAAGAGAGCTGGTGGCACCTGGCCGGATGGTGGGGAGGGCCTGTGACTCCACCTTGGTGGGGATTTGGTGGAAAGGACTGGGACAGTGCAGAATCTCCAAGCCCCTAGGAGCTTCCCAATGGTCTAACCCACCCACCCTGAGGACACCAGGCGCTCCCCTTCCACTCTGAAGACCGGAAGCCTGTACTCAACAGCCTGTCCCCAGGCAGGACAGCTGGTCTGTGTGAGGCTGGAAGTCGTGGTTCCTTCACGCTGGATTCCTGCTCCCTCCCTCCCAGGAGCAGGACTGTGCTGTGGCCACTCTCACCAGCAGAAGTGGTTCTGCCCTTGGCCCATCCTGGGTTCTAGCACAGTGTTTCTTGATCTCAGCCCTGTTGACATGTGGGACTAGATGGCTGTCTTTTGTGGGGGGCTGCCTTGTGCACTATAGGACATCTGGCAGCATCCCTGGCTTCTGCCCATTAGATGCCAGTGGTGCCCACCCCACCCCTTACCTCCAACTACTCACACACTGCCGAATGTCTCCTTGCAAGGTGAAGTCATGCCCACTGGAGAACCATCACTCTAGAGCATTCTCTCCCCTCCCCTTCGCCCTCATTTCTCCCCGACTCCAGTTGCCCACTTTCAGAAGGGAGAAGCCTCTCTCCTCTGGCTAGGCAGACTAATTTATCATCACTCCCCAAGCTCATCCGAGCAATAGCCCCAAGCCAAGGGGTCTGGAACCGCTGGGCTCTCCACTTCAACACACTGCAACACACAGGAGCCTCCTTGGGAGTTGAGTTCAGGACTGGAGCGGTCTGCTCCTCCCCCACCCAGACCTCCTGAGGAGCTGTGACCTGCTGGGAAGAAGGCAGAGCCCTGAGCTGAGCACTCCTGAGACAGAGCTGTGGGTTTGTCTCCAGGAGCAGCCCCATGTGCATCACCCTGATGAGCACCAGCAATCAGAATGAGTGGAGAGGAGCCTGGGAACCCCTGGGGACCTTCCCTGGAGACCAGGGGGAGGGACGCTAGGGCCCAAGATGTCAGGGTTGTGTCTTATTTGCTCCTTCCGGTCCCATTCCTGTGCCAGGGATCACACAGCCCATGAACCAGAATATCTGGATGGCAATATCTGATAATGTCCAAATAACATTCTCTGGGCAGGTGCTGGGGATGTGGTCACGGACCTCTAGCCTTTCCAGACAGAATGTGAGTTGATGCCCATCGGCCCATAACAGGTAAGTCTTCAGGGGCTACTGGAGGGGGGTGCTCTCTGGAGACAGGACTGCCAGGTTGTTCTCCTTCCTTTGTCCCCTGCTGAGGCCCCAGGGCTGGGTTCATCTCCGTTCTTACAGCACAGGAGGTACGCTGAGCCTCTTAAGGTCTATGCCATAAGCTTATGGAGAGAGAATATGCTGGGAGAAGCCCCGGCCTAGGGCATGAGCTCGGGAATGTGCTGCAGATAGTGTTTGGGGGCAGGGATGGTGGGCACGGTCTGTTCAAGTGTGACATCCTTCCATGTACATAGAATTGCAGCACATTCAGGCATTTTCCCGTGTGCAAGGAAGCACAGTGCCTGCCCAGTGAGCCCTGGTTTGTGTGTGGGTCTGTGTGTATGCATGTTGGCTGCATGAAGGAAGAGCACACATGTGTTTGTGTAATCCAGCACACCCAGGATAATGCGTAGCAGGCTCCGAGGAGATATACACAGATGCAAAGAAGCCGGGTGTGAGGGAAGGTGTGACCGGCTCTAGGAGTGGAGACACACTGGGGTGGAGGGTGTGCGCGGTGTGACTAGTGGAAACATCAGAGTGGTGGAGCATGTGGAGCAGGAGAGGGCGGAGGTGGAGGTTTCTGTTCATCCTCGCCATTCGCACATGTACCTCTCTGAGCCAAGGAGAGACAGCGAGTTTGAGTAGAATGACACTCAGTGTGAGATACAGAGCACGGCAGAAACACCGCCTTCATCCTTCCTGCATTGGTTTCCCAAGAGGGGACTAGGCCAGCCTCTGTTCCCAGGGGATGCATGGTGAAGCGCTTTCTTTCTTTTTCTTTTTTTTTTTTTTTTTTTTTTTGCGGTACTGGGGATTGAACCCAGGGGCATTCTACCTCTGAGCTACACCTCCAGCCCTATTTTTAATTCTTTATTTTGAAACAGGGTCTCACTAAGTTGCGGAGGGCCTCACTAAGTAGCTGAGGCTGGCCGCGAACCCAGATCCTCCTGCCTCAGCCTCCCAAGTACTGGGATTACGAGCATGCGCCACCATGCCCAGCTAGGTGAAGCACTTTCTAACATGAGCTTTGGAATCGGTGATTTCAGTTTGAGTGCTGCCCTGCAACATACTCACAGCAAGCCTTGGACAACCCGACACCCCCCTCAGCCCCAGTTCTCTCGTCAGCACAATGGGGAGACCAGGCTTCCATATCCTGGGGTGGCTATGGGAACTGGAGGAGATCCAGGGGCGAGGTACTTCCGCAGAGGTGGCACATTCCCAAATGCAAGGCCTTTATTAACTGTAAGAGAACAGAAATGCATCTTTTAGTTCCAGCTCACTCCAAGATTCCTGCAGAACAGAGAAGCCACTTTTCCAAAGGGCTGCTATCATACCCCCAGGGCAGAATCCCTGCTGTGAAAGCCTTTCTCCCAGCTTGGCAACTCCAGAGCTCTAAACCCTTGCATTAGTCCACAGGGAACCTGGCAGAGGGAAGAACTGAGGACCAGCACGTCAAGAAATGAGCCGCGGGGCTTGAGGTGTAGCTCATAGCAGATCCAGTGCCCTGAGTCCATCCCCAGCACTGCAAAAAGAAAAGAATGAGATTCACATTCACGGGTACGTGAATTCCTGTGAGTGCAAAAGCCTCGGGGAAACAGGAAGAGCTGAAGCCATTCAATACCCGGCAGGCTGAGGCCCTAAGAGTGAAGGGGGCAAATGCAGTCAGGCGCTCCGCTGCCAGCAGCCAGCGAGGTGCTGCCCCTGTGCCCAGCGCTTCGCCCCCGAGTGCTCCGCTGGGCTCAAACCTGCCAGGCTCAGGGTGGCGCTGGAACCTGTGTGCACGAGACCCACGTATGCACCTCTTCCCAGCCCATGCACAGTGACAGCACACTGGTAGTTTGAAATCAGCCATGGTGGGAGCATTTACACCATGCAAATCGGCATATATACACAAGACCATCAGGTAGGGGAATACAAAAAAAGAATAAAAATGCTGTAGAGCCCTCTGGAGAAACAGAGACGAGAATGGATGGCTGCAGGTGGAAGTTTCCTCTGCTGACTTCAAAGATAGGGGCACTTGGACACCCAAGGATGGGAAATTCAGGCCTCTCACCAGTAAAACCACAAAAACTGTAGAAGCAGCAAGAGAACATTGTGTGTGTGTGTGCGCGCGCGTGTGTGTGTGTGTGTGTGTGTGTGTGTTATGGGGATTGAACCCAGGGGCATTCTATCTCCAAGCTACACCCCCAGCTCTTTTTATTTTTTTGTTTTGAAACAGGGTCTCGCTCAGGTTGATGAGCTTCTCACTACTTGCTGAGGCTGTCCTCAAACCTGTGATCCTCCTGTCTCAGCCTCCCAAGTATTGGGATTACAGGCATGCACCACCATGCCCAGCTCTTTTTGGGGGGGGTACTGGACATTGAACCCAGGGGCATTCTACCTCCGAGCTACACACCAGCCTTTTTTTTAATTTTGAAACAGGGCCTCACTAAATTGCTGAGGGTCTCACTAAGTTACTGAGGCTGTCCCCAAACCTGTAATCCTCCCGTCTCAGCCTCCCAAGTACTGGGATTACAGGTGTGTGCCACCACACCTGGCAAGAGAATATTTCTACACTCTTCTAGATTCTGATGGTGAATTTGACCAGCTCGCTGTAAGACTGGGTCACAGTGTGGTCGGTTCCTTGTAGTGGAAATAGATGCCCTTCTTCAGGACCACAGTGCTCAGTTCCCCAGAGAAGGGAGCTGCCTGGGGCAAAGTCACCCCTCCCCAGGGGAAGCCCCCCAGCCAGTGTCTGGGTGGTACAGGGGTACAGAGGCCTGGCCGCTTGCTGTGGGGAGCAGTGTATCTGAAGAGTCGTCCCAGCTCCAGAGCCCCCAGTGGGATGGGCTGAGGCCAGGCTGCTTCAGCATCGCAGCCCAATGTCTCCCAGGTCCCCTGCACCCCTTCCTATCCCCCCCCAGGTATTGCTCCCGTCAGCTCCAAGAAATGTCCTGCACACAGATCAGCCCAGAGTTCACCTCCCAAGTGGATTCAGGACCCCCCACCCCACCCCTCTGCTGCAAAGAGGGAAGCAAGGTAGGCAGGAGAATGGACTGCAGACCACTGCCCAGGGGCCACATGCACCCCCTCCTCAGTCACCACCATGTCGCTCTCTACAATGGGGGTGTGGATGTGGGTTCTGATGTGCTGGGGACCTGCAGAGAACCAGTGCAGGGCGCTTCCACAGAGCAGGTGCAACACCAAATGTCCCGCTGGTGGGGAGTAGATTTTGAGCCGTCCATGACAGGTGGGGCTGGAAGAGATGGAGAGAAACACAGCCAGGGTTGAGTGAGTGTGTGTGTGTGTGTGTGTGTGTGTGTGTGTGTGTGTGTACACGTGCGTGCGTGCGCATGCATGCTGGTGCACATGTTCCCTGCTGGCATCCCTGTTGAAGGGCACAACAAGGGGATGAAGACAAAAGAATGTCACCTGCTTGTTGGATTTAGCAACACACAGGAGCTTTTCAGCAGTAGCCACCTGCTTTGTGGGATGCACAGAGATCTGAGCGTGCAGATACCTGCCCCTTCTCTACGTCTCGGAACAAGACACACACGGTCCAGACACACAGCCCACTTTCCAGCTCCTGGCTCTGCAGTGGTGATGGGAGACACTCAGCTCAGCCAATCTTCAGTGAAGAGGGGCCGTACAAGGATCTCAGCCCCTGGCTACTGGTCACAGCCAAGTCCCAGCTGGCACTGGGCTGTGCTGCTCACCTGGGCATGATAGTTCAGCGTTCACAAAGCACATCCCTTCATCCCTCGAGAACCCCCAGGGGGGCCGATGGGAACGTTCACTGTGCCACATGCCAGACTCCGTGCAGCCTGTCCTCCAGCCTCGGGCTCACTCATCCCACCTGACCTCATCGTGGGCTCTAGAGGGACAAACCAGGGGCCTGGCTGGAGGAACTGGTTGGCCCCGGTCCCAGCAAATGGAGTTATCCCATTTGCCATGTTTCTGGCTCAGTATCTCCATGTGTGATCCGAGCCCAGCTCTCTTCACCGGAGGATGCCGCACAGATGGCAGCTTCCCCACCACCTGGGAGAAGGGAGATCCCAGCCTCCCTCCAGTGGGAGGACTCTGCTGCACAAGCTCCGGGCGGTAGACCGTGTCCACGCGGTGGTTCCCAGCGGAGGCGGGATTTGCCTCTCACCTCCCCCGTAACTCCTCCGCCTGGGCTACACACCTGCTGACCCCATCCTAGTGGAACTCTCCCCTCCTGGGGGCAACCATGTTACCTGTGAACCTGCTGACTGGAAATCCGTTTCTTTTCTGAAACGAAGAGAATAACGAAGAGAGTAGGAGCTGCGGAGGGAATAACGGGGATGCAGATCACTTCATAGTTTCAGCTAGAACTTCCCAACACTCAGACATCTAGATGGAAGGGTTATGTTATAACACCTAGTCCACATGCTGGGTTTTTCTCTTTTGTTGATGTTTTGTTTTGTTTTTGTTTGCACTAGGAATTGAACCTGGGGCACTCCGAGCTACACCTCTAGCCCTTCTCATTTTTTATTTTAAAACAGGCTTTCACTAGGTTGCTGAGGGTCTCACTAAGTTACTGAGGCTGGCCTCGAATCTGTGATCCTCCTGTCTCAGCCTCCCAAGTACTGGGATTATAGGCGTGCACCACCACACCTGGCTCCCACATGCTAGGTTTGTATGCCAGGCAGGCCTGGGTCTGGAGCCTCAGGGTTGCTTATGGTTTGTTTATTTGTTTGTTTGTTTTTTGTGGCACTGGGGATTGAACTCAGAGGCATTCTACCTCTGAGCTACACCCCCAGCCCTATTTTACTTTTATTTGGAAACAGGGTCTCCCTAGGTTGATGAGAGTCTCACTACTTTCCTGAGACTGTCCTCAAACCTGCGATCCTCCTGTCTCAGCCTCCCAAGTACTGGGATTACAAGCGTGCACCACCACGCCCGGCTGTTGCTTATGTTTTGAAGCTGGAATGCGTGCTGGGGGTGGGAAGTGCCAGCTCAGGTCTTGGGATGGGGTAAGCGCTCAATCAACAGCCACTCTGGTCACTGCTCTCACCTGAGACGGGCTATGGTTGCCCCAGAGAATCCCCAGGTTACAGAAGCGATCGAACCGTCAGACACCTGCTCCACCCAGTCTGGTGCTCTGGCCGTTGGCCCATGGTGGAGAGCAGGCTGATCTTGGAAGGCCTATCTGGTGATCTAAGGGCTGCCAAATGTGAGGGTTTCCTTTTCTGGGCCAGCCTTGTGTTGAGTCTGTGATCAAGATGAAATGCAAACATAAGACCAGCGACTGCGGCCAGGGGAAGGAGCCCACTTGTGCATCACTCCCTAATTCTGTGCAGGACCACTCCCTGATTCCATGAAGGAGCACGTCTTCCAGGCCATGTTGGTCCTTGAGCAGAATGGTGGAGCAGACTCAGCCACTGGCCACTGAGCTCCTGCAGGGACGCGAGCGCTGTCAAGGAAGAGCGCAGGAGACTCACTCCGTCCTTCTTTGTCTGGATCAGGCCACAAACTGTGACCCAAGATCAGGGCCAATTTCCGATTTCTTTTACCCTGTTTGGAAAAGACCATATTTCTCCCCTAACTTTATTTTCCTTCATAAACACATTTGCTATGAAAATGTTAAGCTCTGTGAAATATATTTGGAACTCAGGCCATATGGCTCACCAGGAGAGACATAGCTGTTTGCTGGGCTCATTGGTTATAAAGCCGCTCTGAGCCCCGTATCAGAAATTAATGGATAGGAAGTCAATAGATCATCTTAAATAATTCAGTGCACAATTTTAGGCAACCTAGGAATCATTGTGTTGTTATTGTTGTTCAGCCAATATTTATTGAGGGATATTCCATGCCAGACAGACAAATGAGAGTTAAATAAAATACCAAATACAGTACCTCTTAAATTAATACTTACCAGTTAATATCTTTACCACAATTACACTCTTTCCCTCCTTCCCTCTGAAATGCTCAAACAGAGCTGGGCATGGTGGTTCATACCTGTAATTTCAGAACCTGGGAGGCTGAGACAGGAGGAACACAGGTTCGAGGCCAGCCTCAGCAATTTAGCAAGACTCAGCAACCTAGCACGACCCTCAAAAAATAAAAAGGGCTGGGGGTCTTGGAGACAGAATGCCTCTGGGTTCAATTCCCAGTAACACACACACACATACACACACACACACACACACACACACACACACACACACACAGAAAACAAAGAAATGCTCAGTGATTGAGCCATCTGAAAGTAAGTCGCAGCTATCATGACACTTTACTCCTAAATTCTTCAGCTGATGGCTCCTAAGAATGAGGATTATTCTCCTACATAACTATCGTACCACCATAAATCCCAAGATATTTAACACTGACACAATATTGTCTGAAATACATTCCATCTTCACAGTCCTCCAGCAGTCCCAAGAACATTCTTTGTAGCTTTTTTGGCTTTTTAAAGTAACCCGGAATCCCTGTATGGGTCTTATATTGCATTTGGATTCTTCCCTACATTTTGATAGATATAGGACTCTTTAAAGAAAGATATAAGCTGGGCGTGGTGGCGCACGCTTGTAATCCCAGTACTTTGGAAGGCGGAGACCGGAGGATCCGGGTTCGCGGCCAGCCTCAGCGCTCTCTCTCCCTGTCTCTCTGTCTCTCTCTCTCTCTCTCTTTCCTTAGTGAGGCCCTCCGCAACTTTGTGAGACCCGGTTTCAAAAATAAAGTGTAAAAAATAGGGCCGGGGGCGTAGCCCCTGCGTTCAATCCCCGGTACCGCAAAAAAAAAAAAAGAAATATATAAGCTGGGTGTGGTGGCACACACCTGTAATCCCAGTACTTGGAAGGCAGAGACAGGAGGATTTTAGGTTCGAGAACAATCTCAGCAACTTTAGTGAGACTCTCAGCAACCTAGTGAGACCCTGTTCCAAAATAAAAATAAAAAGGGTTAGGGACGTAGCTTGGAGGTACAGAATGCCCCTGGGCCCAATCCCCAGTACAAAAAGAGAAACGAAAGACGAAGGAAAGAAGGAAGGAAGGAAGGAAGGAAAGAAGGGAGGGAGGGAGGGAGGGAGGGAGGAAGGAAGGAAGGAAGGAAGGAAGGAAGGAAGGCTCTCAAAGACTTTTGAGAAAAAAACTTTAGAATCAAATGAAAGAAGCAAAAATCCCTTCACAAAGAATCTTCAGATGCTACGTAATTCTCATTCCTCACTACAGATGGGCAAATCATTTCTTAGAGGGGTATACGGGCTCCTAATTATTCCAACCAACTAAAGCCATCTGCTCCCTACAAGAAGGAAAAATGGTCCCAAGGTGGCACCAAGGGGGCCCTGGGCCCTGATCAGGGCACAGCCCACTTCCTCTAAAATACAGCTATACCCTCCAGGGGCAATCTTTGCTAGGCCTGATTTGGACATTGGAAATGTGGTTTAAAAAAAGAAAAACTTGTCCTCACAGCATTTACAGTCTCGTTGGGAAAGAAAAAGAGAGAGAAACAGAGAACAGTCGAGGAAGAAGCCGCAGCTCAGCTGGAGCCCAGAAGAGAATCTGCCCGCTGAGGACTGAGGAGGAGCCTTCTGGGCAGGAGAAGCTGCCGGAGTGGAGGTCCAGAGGCGAGGGGAGCAGAGTATGTGCAAAGCATGTGCTTGAGCCTTGTTGTGCAGGGAGGGAGGAGGCGGGAGATCACACGGACCCCACAGCACAGGGTAAAGGTGTGGACTTCATCAAAGGCCAGTGAAGAGCCATGGAGGGGAGGGACATGGCTGGATGTCTGTATTATAATGACAGCCCGTGTGCAGTGAAGGGGCTGGAGGCAGAGGAAGCTGGAGGCTGTATACTGTGCAGGCAAGGTGGGCTGATCTAAAGTAGGGAAGGGGATGGAGAGGAGGGAACAGATAGAAAAAGTATTTCGGTGATAGGATCTGAGGTTTTTATAGATAGACTAGATACAGGGAATAAAGAAAAGAAAGAAATCTAGGATGACCCATGGGTCTCTGTCATTTAAAATGATGTTTTAGAGCTGGGCCTGGTGGTGTACGCATATAATCACAGTATTTGAGAGGCTGAGACAGGAGAATCACAGGTTGCAGGCAACAGTGATCATTGCTATGCAATAAACAAACGCAGGGTTAAGGCTCAGTGACTAGGGACACTATTTAAGATAGAGAAGTTCATGATGGGGCAAATGCCTGTAATTCAGTATTTGGGAGGCTGAGACAGGAGGATTGAAGGTTTGAGACCAGTCTCTGCAACTTAGCAAGACCCTCAGCAACTTAGTGAGACCCTGTTTCAAAAAAATAAGAAGGGCTGGGGTCGTAGCTTAGAGATAGAATGCCTCTGGGTTCAATCCCTGGTTTACACACACACACACACACACACACACACACACACACACACAATGATGTTTTAGAACAGGGTGAGCACACTACAGCCTGAGGGCCTGTGGTCTGATTTTGTAAATAGTCCTATTGGCACACAGCCACGCCCCTCGTTTACGGTGTGTGGCTGCTCTCACCCTACCACAGTAGGGCTGTGTGGTGGCATCAAAGATGTATGGAGGGCTGGGGTTTAGCTCAGTAGCAGAGTGCTTGCCCAGCATGTGGGAGGCCCTGGGTTCCAGCCTGGGCCCCATCAAAAAGAATACACACACACACACACACACACACACACACACACACACACCGCAAAGCCAAAGATGTTATATGGTTCTTTACAGAAACGTTTTAGCCAACCCTTGTTTTAGAACATTGCATTCCAGAGATGCCTCTGGAAGAAAAAAATATCTTTTCGTCAAATAAATTTGATGGAATCTGTATTCTACATTTATTTTTTTCTTGCCTCTTCACCATGGATTTATATACACTGAGAGCTCTGAGAAGCCCCATGGGAAATAAATCTATTTCCTTTGTTGAAGTCATCATTTCCCAAAGGTATTTGCTCTCAGATGGTATATATGTGTGTGTGTGTGTGTGTGTGTGTGTAATGTCTGTATTTGAGCATTTACTATATGCCAGGCATATTCCAAACACTTTTTTTTTCCAGTACTGGTGATTGATCCCAAGGATGCTCTACCACTGAGGAACATCCCCAGCCCTTTTTATTTTATTTTTTTTTCATTTTGAGACAGGGTCTCACTAAGTTGCTCAGGCTGGCCTCGAACTTGTGATCCTTCTGCCTCAGTTTCCCGAGTGCTGGGATTACAGGCAGGTACTAGTGCCTGGCTCCACTCTCAGATCCTTTCTATGTTTAACACTGATGGATGTACCTATGGCACTTGCTTTAGAAATATGAGGAGGCACACTGGAGGGATAAAGGTTGGTGAGAATACAAGCCATGGCATCAATGAGACATCACCAAGATGGTCAGCAATCAACAAAAGGGCCTGAGGTAGGGCTTAGGTCAGAAAGAAGAGCCCCAGGCCTGGTGGGCTTACACCTATAATCCCAGCTACCTGGGAGGCTGAGGTAGGAGGATCCCAAGTTTGAGGCCAGCCTGTGCAACTTTTGAGACCTTGTTTCAAAATAAAAATAAAAAAGGACTGGAAGTAGCTCCGCAGGAGAGCCTAGCATGGGTTTTGCCCTGAGTTTGACCCCCAGCACCGAGCGCACACAAGAAAGGGTGAATCCCAACTTAGACACATTGAGTTTCGTTGGCTAGGATCCCTTCTGATTCCAGGAGAATGGAGTAGGCATGTTTTTCTTTATCCCTCCCTGTAATTAAACTAAAAACCTTGGACATTATATGGGAAACAAATGTGAGAAGATTCTAGATGGGGCGGAGAAGAAGGTGGATGACCAAAGATCTCACAGTCTGAGAGATGATAGTAGTTCCTGGTTTTCTTTGAGCTTCACATATCCCAAGGGGAGTGCTGGAGGAGCCTGCACTACAGAAACGCCAGTGGGGCCTCCCCACAATGCCCCAGGCAAAGCCTGCTCTCCCCAACCACGGGACCAGGAGAGGGCCAGGTTAGCAAGCAGAACAGTCTTACACCATTGACCACCCGACTCCAGCCAAACACCACAGAAAACACCGAAGCCCCTCGATCTCACGCACCAGCAAGGCCAAGTGACCACCCTGAAGATCCACGTCCCGAGGCTGCAACGAGGCCCTCCAGCCCTCTGGCACGGCGTCTGAGGAGGCCAAGCAGGGAACCAGGACCCTCACTCGCATCATCCCACCTCCACCTGCAGTCATGAGGTACCACCCTTTCCCCTATTGGGAAGGTATGAGAAAAAGCCAGCTAAAACAGGTGATCTAAAAGAGATACAGAAACCCAGGCATGGCGGCACATGCCTATAATCCCAATACTTGGGAGGCTGAGAGAGGAGGATCACAGGTTTGAGGACAGCCTCAGCAAGTATTGAGACTATCATCAACCTAGTGAAACTCAGTTTCAAAATAAAAATAAGATAAGGCTGGGGTGTAGCTCAAAGGTAGAATGCCCCTGGTTCAATCCCTAGTACCACTAAATAAATAAATAAATAAATTAGCAAGTAGATATAGAGTCTCAGAACAAAAGATGAAAATGTCCACATTTCAATCAAAAGTTACTTGTCAAGCCAGGTATGGTGGAGCACACCTGTAATCCCAGTACTTGGAAGGCTGAGACAGGAGGATCACAGATTTGAGGACAGTCTCGACGATGTAGTGAGGCTCTCAGCAACCTAGCAAGATTCTTTTTCCAAATAAAAAATAAAAGAGGATTGGGGTATATCTCAGAGGTAAAATGCCCCTGGATTCAATCCCTAGCACCACAAAAAAAAAAAAAAAAGAAGAAGTTATTTGTCAGACTAAGAACCAGGACTATCTCAAACTGAATATTTAAAAGGCACTAGATACCAATCCTGAGATGACTCAGATGTTAGAATTGACAAATATTTTTAAAAGCCATGAAAGCTGGGCGTGGTGGCGCACGATTGTAATCCCAGTACTTAGGAGACAGAGACCGGAGGATCTGGGTTCGCGGTCAGCGTCAGCTACTTAGTGAGGCCCTCCGCAACTTCTTGAGACCCGGTTTCTAAATAAAGTATAAAAAATAGGGCCGGGGGTGTAGCTAGGAGATAGAACGCTCCTGGGTTCCATCTCCGGTACCGAAAAAAAAAAGCCATGATAAAATGTTTCAGTGCACAATTATTATTATTATTAATTATTATTATTGGTTTTTTGTGTCGGGGAAAATAGTACTAGGGGTTGAACCTAGGGGAATTCTACCACTGAGCTCCATTCCCAGCTTTATTCTTTTATATTTTATTTTGAGACAGGGGATCACTAAATTGCACAGACTGGCCTCAGGCTTTCGACCTTCCCACCTCAGCCTGCAGAGTTGCTGGGATTATAGGCATGCTCCACGGTGCCCTGCTTTGATGAGCAATTATGAACATACTTGAAGCAAATTAAAAATCAGAAAGCCCAAGCAAATAAATAAATGATATCAAGGAGAATCAAATGGAAATGTTAGAACTGAAAAATACAGTTCTAACTAAAAATACAGTTATTGTTGTTGAGGGGTTTTTTTTTGGGGTACTAGGGATGGAACCCAGGGGCATTCTACCTCTGAGCTACATCCCCAGCCCTATTTTATTTTATTTTTAAACAGGATCTGATTAAGTTGTGAAGGACCTCACTAAGTTGCTGAGGCTGGCCTCGAAACTGCGATCCTCCTGTTTCAGCCTCCCAAGTACTGGGATTACAAGTGTGCACTACCATACCCAGCTTAAAAATACAATTCTAATTTTAAAATACAGTTCTAAATGAAATAAAACATTCAGTGAAATAACAAGCTCAAGAGCAGAACCGAGGGACAGAAGAAAGAATAAAAAAATTTGAATACAGAACCGTAGAAATTATCCAATCTGAACAACAAAGAGAAGATAAACTTTAAAAAAAATGAACTGAAGCTAGGCCCCCGCTACTCGGATGAGGCAAGAAGATAGCAAGGTAGAGGCCAGCCTGGGCAATTTAGCAAGATCCTGTCTCTAAGTAAAATAAAAAAGGGCTGGAGGTGTAGCTCAGAACTACTCTAGCATGTATGAGGCTTTGGGTTCAATCCTGGTACTGCCAAAACAAAAACAAAACAAAACAAAACAAAACAACCCAGAGCCCTAGGGTCCCATAGGTACCAGAAGGAAAGGAGAAATAGGGTAGGATTGTAAAAGGACTCAAAGAAATAATAGTTAAGCCGGGCGTGGTGGCACATACCTGTAATCCTAGTACTTGGGAGGCTAAGACAGGAGGATCACAGGTTCCAGGCCAGCCTCTGCAACTTAGCAAGGCCCTCAGCAACTTAGTAAGATCTTGTTTAAAAATAAAAAATAAAATAGGGCTGGGGATGTAGCTCAGAGGTAGAATGCCTCTGGGTTCCATCCCCAGTATCACAAAAAACGAAACGAAATGAAACGAAACGAAAAGAAAAGAAAAGAAAGAATAATTAAATACTTCCTCACTTAGGCAGGAAGCATAAAGCTACAGATTTAGGAAACTAAGTGAATCCCAAACAAGATATACCCAAAGAATCCATGCCCGGACATACAATTAAACTCTGTGTGTGTGTGTGTGTGTGTGTGTGTGTGTGTGTGGTAATGGGGATTGAACCCGGGGGCATTCTACCTCTGGGCTACACCCCCAGCCCTATTTTTTTTTCTTTATTTTGAAACAGGGTCTCGCTAAGTTGCGGAGGGCCTCACTAAGTAGCTGAGGCTGGCCACGAACCCGGATCCTCCAGTCTCAGCCTCCCAAGTACTGGGATTACAAGTGTGCGCCACCCGCCCGGCTACAATTAAACTTTTAAAAACTAAAGGCTGAATAAGCAAAGTATCCATCTTTCCTGGGCCACGTCGGACCTTTGATGCCTCTGCAGCTAGGCAGGGCAGGGGGCAGGACTCTACTGCCTGGATGAGGGCAGAGATGACAGCACAGGAAGCCACGTGGTTGGGGTCAGAGAACCTTGAGGGATTTGAGGGCCACCGCTTCCTAGCTTGGGGGCCATTGCGGAGAGCAACAGGGCTCGTGGGGAGCGTTGGCCACACACGTCGTGCAGGCCTTTGCACCTGCTCTTCCCTTAGCCTGGAATGCTTCTTCTCTGGCTCTTCACCTTGCTGGCTGCTTCAGGTCTCTGCTTGAGTGCCACCTGCTCGGAATGGCCTCCCTCTCTGGCCCTATCTAACACAGATTCGCAAGCAAATCCCACCCTATAAAATTCGTGTTATTGGTAACAGCTTGCAATTGCTTATTGGCTTGCTGGCTTGTTTATTGTATGGGTTCTGTACTAGACTGTAAACTCCATGAGACCAGAAAGCACCCTTCTGTTCAGCACCTTATCTGGCTCCCCACAGACAGACAAAAAGCCTGTGGAGTGAACGAACAAGAGAAGGCAAGGAGACTTGCTTTTCCAAGATCTGTGTTTTGGGGGCTGAGCTAAGCGCTTTATTCAATCAACTCTGTGATGGTTTGCATTTGGGGTGTCCTGCAAAGGCGCATGTGCTGAAGGCTTGATCCCCAATGCGGCAACATCCAGAGGTGGGGTCTGGGGAAGTTAATTAATCCAATTGGATGATTAATCCATTGATGGATTAATAATTTGATGATATTGATGGGAGGTGGGAACCTAGGAGGTGGGGCCTAATTGGAGGAAGCAGGTCAGTGGGGGTGTGCCCTGGAAGGGTATTTCTTGTGCCTGACCCCTTGCTCTGGCTTGCTCTTGCTCTGTCTCTCTCTTTCTCTCCCTCCCTCCTTCCTGGCTGCCATGAGTTGAGCAGCTCTTTTTTTGCCACACCATCTGTCATGATGTTCTGCCTCACCTCTGGCCCAAAGCAATGAAGCCAGCCAACCGTGGACTGACCCCTCTGACACGGTGAGCCAGAATAAACCTTTCTTTCTCTAAGTCGATTTCCTCAGGTATCTGTCACAGTGACAAAGCTCACTAACACAATCTCATGGAGTTGTCCCAAGTCAACACTGACGTGGGTATCATTACTCTCCCTTTGCAGAAAAAAAAAAAAAACTGAGGCTCATCCAGGCGTGGTGGTGCATGCTTGTAATCCCAGTACTCAGGAGGCTGAGACCAGAGGATCTGGGTTCATGGCCAGCCTCAGCTACTTAGTGAGGCCCTCCGCAACTTAGCGAGACCCTATTTCAAAATAAAGAATAAAAAATAGGGCTGGGGGTGTAGCTCGGAGGTAAAATGCCCCTGGGTTTGATCCCCAGTACTGCAAAATAAATACATACATACATAAAACTGAGGCTCAGCAAGGCACAGTTTCATGCCCAAAGTCACACATCAACCAAGGTGCAGAGCCAAGTATCAGATATGGGTTTCTTTCTTTTTTTTTTTTTTTTCTACTCCACCCAGACACCTTGTTGGGGCAGGTTATCTGGATTTAAATCCCAACCCTATATCCTTCTTGCTGGGTGGTTTGTAAAATTCACTCCATTTGCTTATCTTTAAAGGGAAGATCTGCAACTTAGACCCTGTTTCAAAATAAAAAATAAAAAGGGCTGGGGGTGTAGCTTGGAGGTAGAGTGCCCCTGGGTTCAAGCCCTCCTATCAAAAAATAGAAGTGAAGATCCGAGAATGAGGTGTCAGCCCCGCACAGTGGACAGGTAAAGAGCATTTCATTCCCAGCATCTCTAAACAGTTGGGCTGGAGTTTAATTTAAGCGCTTGGGTACCATGGCAATGCGAGTGCTATAAATACCCGGGAGAGAGCGGCTCCTTTCAGCCAGCCTGCTGGGTACTGTGCACCCCCACCCCCGTGTTCCCCCCACCAGGGCTCTGCACTCCTGCTGCTGGGGTAGGAGCTTTCTCTGCCTTGCAAGAGCTCCCGCCCTCTGCTCACTCACACACTATCTTTCTCCTTCCACGCCCCCACCCTTGAAACTGAGATTTCATCGCCACCTCCTCCTTCAGTGCATAATTCATTTCCTTCTGAGCGAAAGACACAACAGCTCCCAGGCCCCGGAGGACTCTTTGATGAGGGCGTTGCAAACAAGATGGACTCAACCTGTCCTGCCAGCCCCAGTATAGCCACTGGTCTAGGAGAAATCCAGTTCAGTAAGGGAAAAACAGGGGAGAGGAGGCAGGCAGCGCCAGGAGGAAAATGTCCCTCCTTCCATGGTGACAGCTTGGCCTAAGTCCTGTGCTATCTGCCCCAAGGCGGGTCTTGTGGATACCACTGGGCAGGTGGTGGAGGAGGATCAGGTGCGTCCATTTGCAGCTAGGAATGCAGAGTCCACCTCAGCTCTGCCCAGTCACCGAAAGCTCGGCTGCAATCTGCTTTCCAGCCTTCCCAGCCTCCTCCATCCACTCCAGATTGGTCCATTGCCAGGCATGGTGGTGCACACTTGTAATCCCAGTACTCGGGAGGCTGAGACAGGGGGATCGCCAGCCTCAGCTGATTAGTGAGGCCCTCCGCAACTTAGTGAGACCCTATTTCAAAATAAAGAATAAAAAATAGGGCTGGGGGTGTGGCTTGGAGGTAGAATGCCCCTGGGTTCAATCCCCAGTTCTGAAAAAAAATTGGTCCACAAACCAAATGAAGGCAGATGTTCAAGACTGGCCTCCTGGCTGCTCCTCTTCCCCCTCCAACCATACGGTGGCCCCAAAATCCCTCCCTCCTAGGGGTTCTGGAGTGACCTTGCTGGGAATTCCAAAATGAAACCTCTGGAGGCTGCAGTGTTGGAATCTGGGCTCTGTTATTATTAAGTGGCTGCAGGAAAGTCACTGTGCCTCTCTGAGCCTCAGTTTACTCCTCTATACAATGGGACTGATAAGAACCAGGGCACTAAGTTATAATGCACAGAAACTCCATTGCCCTGTTTGTAAAATGAGTAGGCTGTGTTCAACTTCTTTCCATTTATCTTCCAGCCCGGAATGGAGCTCTGAGGACCCAGAGGCAAATGAGAAGCCACCTCTTCTGCCTCAGTTCTCATAGCCAAGGCTTCCTTCCACCCTGATCTCTCGGGCTTAGGATATGTTTTCCCATGATTGAAAAAAACACAACAATCTATGGCACAACTAGAAACTTCAAGCAATGCGTGACGGAAGAAAGGGGACATTATTGGCTCAGCCATAGAACATAACTGTGCGCATCCCGGGCCGCGTGGGAGGGACAGCATGAGGTGGGGAGGTACAGTGGTGGAGTGGGAAGGAAATCTCAGCAGAGGTTCTCCAAGCCTCCATGGCCCCAAGAATGCAGTGCCAACAGGAAACCCCTCCTCCTCCTCCTCCTCCTCCTCCTCCTCCTCCTCCTCGTCATGAAATAAGTCACCCTGTCTCCTGTCTCTGAAGACACGTGTGTGGAAAATGGCCTTTCTTCTTCACTGTCGCAGTGGGGGAAAGGACTTGAGTGAGCATCGTCTTTAAAAACAAGACACCCTCTTTTAGCCCCGGTGTCTCCCGGTGTGGCCTGGGTCACCTCTGCTCGGCTCCAACAGCCAGATACAGCCTCGGGAAGAAGGCCAGGAGAGGCTGGGCCTCTAGTCTTAGCTGGGATTCCTGCAGTTCAGTCACCTGTAGTGTAATCCCCAGTTCGGCCCATCACGTGGCTGAGCCGGTTTTACCTTTAATCCCCTGCACGTTTGTCCTCAGCCTCAGAGAATGCTGGGGATGATTCACCCAGGAAGGCATGGACAGGTGACCTCACCCTGCTTGCAGCTCTGGGAGATAACCTGGGATTCTTTTGTTGAGGGAGGGAGGGAGGGAAGGGGGGAGGGCCAAGGCTTTAAGCAGTCAGTTCCTGCTCTGGTTTTCTTCCTGCTCCCCAGGCCAGGGCTAAAGGTCCAAAGGAGCAAGCCATTTGGAAAGTGCCAGGCTGTGGGCATCTGAGCCGAAAGGAATGTTGGATTTGAAAGTCTGCATGGTGTTTCACAACCAGCATATCCGGTTAGAAAGCCTCATTGGAAAATAACACACACACACACACACACACACACACACACACACACACCAATTAGGAGGATTGTCACAAGCAGCCACCCAGCATTTTCAGGACAGCAAAGGACATGATGTGTGTTTTGAGCAGAACTCGTGCAGTTCACTCACATTTCATAGAGGTGTGCTGGCTGCTGGATGGGTGCTGTGAATGTACCCCAGAGAGGCTCCCGAGATGGGGGCTGCTGTGACCCCACGCCCCTCCACTTCTCCTCTCACTTTTCCCTTTACAACCATCCCTAGTGAGTCTATATTATGTTGTGATTTTTTTTTTTTCAGACCAAAGGCTGAGACTTCAGTTCAGCAAGTTGTCCAAGGTCACAAGGCTGGAAAATAGGGTGAGTTTGGGATCAAAACAGCTTGATTCCAGAGCTCTGGCTTCTCGACCAAGGAATTATGAAGCAAACACCAGTAGAGATAACTATTTGTCAATATCCCTAATAGTCTAGATTCTGATCATGGGGAGGTCCTGGAATCACAGAATGATTTATTTATTTATTTGCATTGGAGATTGAACCCAGAGGCATTCTACCTCTGAGCTACACCCCCAGCCCTTTTGTTGTTGTTGTTGTTTTGTTTCGAAATAGTGTTTCTCTGAGTTGCTGAGAGTCTCCCTAAGTTGCTGAGGCTGGTCTTGAACCTGCAATTTTCCTGTTTCAGCCTCCCAAGTACTGGGATTATAGGCATGTACCACCATGGCTGGCTTCCAGAGCAATTTATTATTTATTTATTTATTTATTTATTTATTTATTTATTGGAACTGGGGATTGAACCCAGGGGCATTCTACCTCTGAGCTACACCCCCAGCCCTATTTTTTATTCTTTATTTTGAAGCAGGGTCTCACTAAGTTGCGGAGGGCCTCATTAAGTTGTTGAGGCTGGTCTTGAACCTGTGATCCTCCTGTTTCAGCCTCCCAAGTACTGGGATTACAGGTATATGCCATCACACCTGGCTCCAGAGCAATTTAAAAAAGAGAGTATAGGGTAATGGTTGAATACTGTCACTGGAGTCAGGCATAGTTCATCTTCTTAGCTCTGTACCCCCTCACCATCCTGAAGCCTCAATCCATAAAATGGGTATAATACATAAGATTTTCCTACTCCGGAAGGAAGGTTGTTGTGAAGAATGAGACAGGATGTGAGAAGCACCTAGCATCATGTCAGCTTTACTTTTGGGCTGTTGCTCTAATCAACAACTGGTTTTTGCTGGGGGTGTAGCTCAGTGGCAGGGTACTTACCTGACATATGTGAGGCCCTGGGTTGGATTTTCAGCACCCCAGAAAAAAAATTGCAAGTTTTTATATATAGTGAGAGGTTGGCCTAAGGAAGGGGAGTGTAGCGGGCCGAGGGAATTCCCCCATAAAGGACTAGGGAATTCCTGCTTTCGGGTGTTAGGGACCTGTCTGAGGTCTGAGTTCCTGGCTTTTGGTGGCTGGGATTTATATAATGAAGGAGGGAACACAGGCCCTATAGAAGGAAGGGCTGAACACAGCCCCTTGGCCTGACCTCAGGGAAGGTGTTTGGAGGTGAGAAGCTCACCAAGGCTCTTCTCTATCAAGAGGAGATAAGTTGGGCGTGATGGGGCATGTCTGTAATCCCAGTACTTGGGAGACTGAGACAGGAGGATTGCAGGTTCAAGGACAGTCTCAGAAAGTCGTGAGACTCTCATCAAACCGGTGAGACCCTGTTTCAAAATAAAAATAAAATAGGGCTCGGGGTGTAGCTTGGAGGTAAAATGCCTCTAGGTTCAATCCCCAGTACCAAATAAAATAAAATAAAATAAAATAAAATAAAATAAAAATAAAAATAGAAAAAGAGGAGATAATACCACAGCGGTCCTTTTCTTGGCTCTGCACTCTTGGGCCCATTCAGCCCAGTGGAGCAACTCCTCTGGGAGACCATGGGAACGACAAGAGGATGAAGACACTGGACTTCACTCCTCCATCCAGCTTCCTGTCATAGATCCATGGCAAAAACGGCAAAACCCATCCTTGGGAAACATGGAGCTAAGAGAAGATGTGTGCATGCAAAGCCAGCTGGTCCTTAAACATGCTGCCTTCTTTTATATTTAAAGGCTTTCTTCTTTCTTCTTTTTTTTTTTCTTTTGTGGTACAGGGGATGGAACCCAGTCCTGTGCACACTAGGCAAAGGACTGTACCACTGAGCCACCTCTCCAGCGCCCCCTTTATATATATATTTAATCAGTATTTTTAATTTCTCAAGAAACAATTGTCTCTGTTTTATTTATTTTTATTTTTCTGAAAGTGTGTCTTGCTATTTTGTCTGGGCTGGCCTGGAGCTCCTGGGCTCATGCCAACTTCCCACCTCAGCCTCCACCGCTGAAGCAGTGGGACGACAGGTGTACGCCCCAGTGCCTGGCATGATTGTTTTAATTTCTTTACTTTTTTCAAGATGGAATTTTGCCCCTTCCTTCCTCCTTCCTTCCTGTCATAGGTAAGTACTCAATTTAGCTAACAATATCACTGCTATCACTTTTGAAAGTGCTTCTCCTGACACCCTCTGCAGGTTCCCCCAGGGAAGCAGTTCCTTAGCACTACTTTTAGGGACCCTACGGAGAGCCAGCTACATTTGCAAGTTACGGGGTGGGGGGCGGTAAAACAACGTGGGGAGAATTGAATAAGAGGGAGCCAGATGGTGCATGTGTTGGGGGAAGGGACCAGAGATCCTGGAAAACTTATTTACAAGAATGTTCCTACTTAACCACTTCTTGCCTGACTCCTGATTCTGCATAACAGAAAAGTAAGGGACCGTTAAGATCTGGGGGTCACCTGTCCTAAGAGTCTGGACCCTGGGGGTGGGGAGAGCCAGGAGCGTTGGGAAGCCGAAGGTCTCCTGCTAGCCTTCTGGGGCTCCAGTCTGGGTCTGGACCCCAGGTAAGGAGGTGTCTCCCTTTCCCTTGGCAGGGGCCGCGGAGGGGTGGTCGGCGGCTCGGACTGTCCCACGAGGGGGCGCGTCTCGGGCCCTAGGACCCGCCCTCGTGGCGCTGGGCGCGGGGAGGAGACCCGGGAACCCAGGCGCCCGGCGCTCCGCCTCCCGTTTCCGGGGCAGCGCAGTTACCTGCACCGCCCGAGCCGCACCTGGCGGAGGCAGAGCGGCCAGGCGAGCGCGCTCCGGAGGCTGAGCGGAGCGGGGCACGGCGCCCGGCTGCGGAAGGCGGCGGCGTGCAGGGGCCAGCGGCTGGGAAGGGCAGCGGCAGCCGCTCGGCCCGCTCCGCCCGGCCGGCTGGGCGCACCCGGGCCCACCGTGCGGCTGCGGGCGCACATGGCAGCGTGAGCGGCCGGCGGCGGGAGGAGCGGCCGGCGCCGGGGCCGCAGGGCCGCATGGACAGCGGCGCCACCCCGGCCGGCCCCCACTAGGGCCCCCAGTCCGCGGGCGCCACCCCCCGATCATGGTGCCTCGGCGGCCGCCGGGACCAGGCGCGGCCGGCCGGAGCCGCTGAGCCCCGCGGCGGCCGCGAGCTGCATGGGGGAGCGCGGGCCGCGCTCGGAAAGATGCCCCGGCCGGAGTTGCCCCTGCCGGAGGGCTGGGAGGAGGCTCGCGACTTCGACGGCAAGGTCTACTACATAGACCACACGAACCGCACCACCAGCTGGATCGACCCGCGGGACAGGTAGGACCCCGGGGAAGCCCCCCCGGGCCCCAGCTGCCCTCGGGGCCACCGACCCGGCCTGGGCAGGGCGGGGAGCTCCGCGCGGCTCCCGTGCTTTCTGCAGTTTGCCCTGATCCTCACCCCTTCCGGAGCGCCGCTCCTGCCCCCGGGGGTGCCGAGACGAGGGGACGGCCGCCGAGCTGGCCCCGGCGCCCCCTCCGCCGTCCCCAGGTGCAGGACTTAGGCCCAGCCGGCACCTGCCCGGAGTTTTGACCTTAAGCTCGCGCCCGCCCCCGCCCCTCCAGGGGGAAAGTCGGGCGGGCGGGGGCCGCCACCTAGCCCGGAGAGGCGGGGTCTTCCCGGGCGGCGGTCCCGGCGGGGGGATGGGATCTAGCTCCGAGGGGTGGCCGGGACCCGGAGTTCAGCGGGGGGCTGCTGGGGGAGGGCGCTCGGAAGGGAACCGGCTCGGGGAGTGCATTTTGACAGGTGCCCCGGCTCTGGGGAAGAGCGCCGGAGCGAGTCCGGGGCGGCCGCGGTGGGAAGGGAAGGAGGGTGCGGGGGAGGGCAGGGGAGGGAGACTGGTTCTCCAGGAATCTCACGGCAACTTGGAAGC
Organism: Glis glis; assembly: GCA_004027185.1. Lineage (NCBI taxonomy): Eukaryota > Metazoa > Chordata > Mammalia > Rodentia > Gliridae > Glis > Glis glis. The sequence goes on from PVJS01007861.1 coordinate 36,464, forward strand.
TGTTAGGATGTAGATGGAGGTGAGAGGCCTCCCGTGAAGCCCTGCCCTCTCTTTCTCCTTCCTTTCTTCCCCCTGGGGCCCGAGGCTCCTCAGCCCTGCACCAGCGCGTCCTGACCTTGGTGAGAACCAGACCGGCTGTAGCGCAGGATTTTGCTGAAGCAGGTGGAGTCTTAGCGCTCTAGACTTCCTCCCGGTTTTGGCTCTTGACACGACTTTGAACACACACACCTTCCCCGGGTACCATCTCCCCGCCCAGACCACTTTGTTGGCCTTTGTGGACACGGTTTGTGGTCAAAGTGTCTCAGGAATGTAGAATTTTCACCTGGTCTGTGACCTTGGGGGTCAGGTCCTGGAGAGGCAGTGGAGGTGACTTTTTTGGAACCTTCATCTTGTGGGGTTTGGATGGAGGCTGGGAGGATCTCAGCAGTCCGAGATGGGGTGTGTAGGAAGATGTGAGTTAAAAAAAAAAAGAAGCAAGAAAAAGAAACAGGAATAAAATGCGAGTTGAGATTCTCAGTAGTTTCTGTGGAGCACTTCTTTTCATTCATTCATCATTTCCGGCCTGCTCTGTGCTCAGTACCGCACTGAATGTCTTGTTAATATAATCTGGAAGCCGGTGTGGTGGTGCAAGCCTGTAATCCCAGTACTTGGGAAGCTGAGACAGGAGGATATCAGCCTCAGCAACTTAGTGAGACCCCCAGCAACCTAGTGAGACCCTATTTCAAAACAAAGAAAAATAAAAGGTGCTGGGAGTGTAGCTTGGAGGTAGATGGCCCTGGGTTCAATCCCCCGTACGAAATGTATATAATCTGAAAGAGAAAATGGTAATGCTGGAGCGGCTGCCTCAACCTCTGAGCCTCTGTTTCCCCGTGTTTCAGATGAGTGGTTTGCTTAGAAGGGAGTTAGGAGTAGTGGGAAAGGACATAGAGATCAGGGCTTAACTCCCTTTAAGAAAAATTTTTTTTGTGGTACTGGAGATTGAACCCAGGGGCTGCATCCCCATCTCGCTTGCTTATTTATTTATTTATTTATTTATTGTGCTGGGGATTGAACCCAGGGGCATTCTACCTCCGAGCTACATCCCCCGCTCTATTTTCTTTTATTTGGAAACTGGGTCTAAGTTGCTGAGAGCCTCACTAAGTTGCTGAGGCTGTCTTTGAACCCGCAGTCCTCCTGTCTCAGTTTCCCAAGTACTGGGATTTATAGGCATGCACTACCACACCCAGCTTTTATTTTTTATTTTGAGAAAGGGTCTTGTTGCTGGGACTGGCCTCGAACCTGTGATCCTGTCTCAGCCTCCTAAGCACTGGGATTATAGTCCATGTGCCACCACACCAGGCCCATTTTTTTTTTTTTTTTTTTTTTTTTGGTGATACTGGGGATTGAACCCAAGGGCATTCTACCTCTAAGCTCCACCCCAGCCCTATTTTTTATTCTTTATTTTGAAACAGGGTCTCACTAAGTTGCAGAGGGCCTCACTAAGTAGCTGAGGCTGGCCTCGAACCTGCGATCCTCCTGTCTCAGCCTCCCAAGTACTGGGATCACAAGCGTGCGCCACCATGCTCGGTTTCAGGCCCATTTTTAAACAGAGAAAATGTGAAGCCCAGAGGTGTGGTTTGTTCAAGAATTTTGATTCTTCCACTTGTGCACACCAAGTTATTGACCAGCTATGATGTTCTAACCACCAAATTGTCTTCCTGACATGCTTCCCTACCCCCTTCAGGTCATTGCTCCAGGGGCTCCATGAACTGTGTCAGTGAACTTGGCAGCCCCTTTCTCCTTGTCCTCTCCTTAGAACGGACATGTCAAGCTTTCCTGTCCTCCCCAGTGTAAGTCCCTGCAGCTGACTGAGGCCGTAAGCTGTTAGCAATTGTACATCATGTTGGAGGTTGGGGACCGCCCCACCAGCAGTGACCATCCTGCATCCAAGAGAATAGTAAAGTCATGGGAAGCTTTAGCAAACAGGAATTCTTTACCCTGGAAAGAGGGCAAATGTAGCTTCCCTGAAGGACTGACTTGCTAGAACACAGTTTCCTAAGTCTTAGTGTCACATGGGCCGCTTTCATGACTTTTGGGTATATACTCCTGAGCTATTGCCTAACACTTGACTATAGACCACTTCAATTAAAAAATATTTTTGTCCCACTTTTACAAATGGGAAACTAAAACTATCTTTTGCCATAAATAGAAAGTAAGCAGAAAAAAACCCTCCACGTCATTCTGTTAGCTAGGTGCCATGGCCTGTGGAAGGCTCCAGTGCCCGGCCCGCGCAGCCTTTTTTAGGCAGATTGGCAAGCATAGAGAGGAGACAAAAACATATGGACACTGAATGGTGCTGCTCACCTTCGCCTTACATAGTGGGGTTTGTCTGTCTGTTTTTGCAGTGGTGGGGATTGAACTCAGGCCCTCACACATGCTGGGCAAGTGCTCTGCCCTGACCTACACTCCCACCCCTATTCATTGATGTTTTGGGTTTTGTTTTTATGTGGTACTGGAGATTGAACCCAGGGACATTCTACCTCTGAGCTATACCCCAGCCCTATTTTTTTTTTTTTTTTTTTTTTGCGGTACCAGGGATTGAACCCAAGGGCATTTTACCTCCAGGCTACACCCCCCAGCCCTATTTTTTATTCTTTATTTTGAAACAGAGCCTCACTAAGTAGCTGAGGCTGGCCGCAAACCTGGATCGTCTGGTCTCAGCCTCCCAAGTACTGGGATTACAAGCATGTTTCACCACGCCTGGCTTATTTTTTTATTTCTGAAATAAGGTCTCGCTAAGTTGCTGAGGCTGGCCGCAAATCTGTGGTCCTCCTTTCTCAGCCTATTCATTGATTTTTAAGGCTTCATCTTTGTGCCTTCTGGTCATCCTTCCTGAACTGGGCTGGTGTGGGACCCCTGAGCTTGGGGTCAGTCCTGGGGTCGCTGTTCTGGGTGAGCCTTGGGGGTTTTGGGTAGAGCTGGGCAGAGGACATGCACGGTGGTTCTCTGGAATCTCCTGTACACCTGGTTAGGGAGTTCTGCCTTTCGTCCTGTCTGTGTGGCCACTGGGGAATAGTTGAGCTCTCCGAGGCTCGAGAGCTGCGTGGATGAGAGAAGACATTGATTAGGTGGTGTGCAAGGGCCTGGCAGCTCTCAGATAGGCTTTCAGACCCTCTGCCACTTGTTACCCCACCTGCCTTTATCGGAGAGATAGAGATGGGTCGTGAGGAAGGAAGGAAGCAATTTAACAAAGCTAAAAAGAACTGAACCTCTCTCTATGCTGGTGGTGTGGGGAGATAAATTCTCCCGGGGTAGTTACATCTTTGCAGCTGGTTAATGCTGTGAAACAAACAAACAAACAAACAAACAAAAATCACATTTACAAAAACTCCACTCCTTAAGAGTGTGTGTGTATGTGTATGTGTATGTGTTTGTGTGTGTGTGCCTCATGCACCTTGGTTTTTCCTTGCCTGGACTATGGAGATGCCTGCCCATTCCCCTGAATTTAAAAGAAGCAAGTCAAATGGTCCTTCAGTTGGAAAAGTGATTTCTTAGCCACCAAGGACAAAATAGCGTCTCCGGTTACCAACCCTAAAGAATGTCTTGGCACATTCCTCCCTCTGGGACTGAGCTGTTGTGTGCGCTGCCCGGCACAGCGCTTCTGGGGGTAGGGAATCCAGTTTTCAGCTTCCCCTTTCACCAGGGGGTTGGAAGCACAGCCAAGCAGCCAGCCTTGCCAACTCTCTCCCCTTCTCACCCAGGGAAGGCTGGGAGGCCGAAATTCCTGAGGATGGTTGTCCCAACAACCGGAGAGGGTCCAGTGGGCAGCTCGGGCCCTGCCCACTGGGCCAAAGGCTCCAGCAGCTCCGCCCGAGTCAAGGCCAGTCTGGGAAGGTGACAGGTGCTGCCCTTCCGGCCTGAACAGCCCCTTAGAGCCCAGCTCTCTTTGCAGCAGAACTCGGGTGCTTTTGGGAGCTGCCAGCCGAAGGCCAGCATTCCGCATGTATTTAACTTCATGGTATGCAAAAACAAATACATGGGTTGTTTTCTGGGGAAGAATGGGTCATTGGGACTGACCCTACCAGAGAAGGTTCCTGAAGCCTGATTCCTGCACATTCTCTCCACTTTGTGTTCAGACCTTCCTGAGGCACCACCCAGGAACTCGGCAGTGTCGGGGTCTGGGTAGCACATACTGGAGGCCCTGGAGGCCATGCAGAGAGGACTCTGCAACTCCTCTCCTGATTCAAGGACCACTGTTTCAGAAATAGTTTGTATTCTAGGAAGTTGAGTCTGTAACAGTCAAAAATCTTAACCTCCTTGGCATCCCAGACCCTTATGAGACTCTGTTAGAGGTGCAGGACTCTTCAAAGTGCAAAGTTTTTTGTGTGTAATTTCTGGGACCAGGTTCATAACTCCTGCCACAGATAAACTTGGAAATTGCTTATCGCCCTTTATATGTCCTTCTATTTCGGTGGAGAACAGATAATGATTGAGCATTTACTATCCTCAGGCAGTCTACTGAGAACTTTACATGGGTTATTTCTTTAAATCCTTCTAACAAGGAACTAAGTACAATTATCTATTTGAACTACCTAAGGCTCAAGGGGACTAGATTTGGCAAAGCTACTCAAAAAAATTTTTTTTTCTTGAGATGCTGGGGTTGGAACCTAGGGCCTTGCACATGCTAGTCCTTTGCTCTACCACTGAACTACACCCAGCCCTAGCGCTCAACTTGAGTCTGACTCTAGAACCTACGTTTCTAACCACTGCACTATTCAGCTTCTTGCCAAATGAGTTGCTGTCTCAAGTTCTCCGCTCCATTGCTTCAGGAATTTGGCCTTGGGAAATGGAACTGGGACGGGAATGATTTCACCTGTAACCATCCTGTCCGGGCCATGGTCAACCAGAAGGCAAGGATGGCTAATGGAAAGAGGATGAGCTTTTGGAGCCTGACACCTTGGATCTGCCACTTGCTCCCCGAGTGACCTTAACAGTTCCATGTTCTCTCTGAACCTGGGTTTTGTCTTGTAGGATGAGGAGGTGCACACAAACCATCAAGGGCGGCTATCAGCATTAAATAAGCTAAAGCAAGTGGGTAGCTAGCACAGAGCGTGGCACACAGGAGGCACTAGGGTATGTCATTTCTTTTCTATTTTGGTACTGGGCACTGAACCCAGGGGCATTCTACCTCTGAGCTATACCCTCAGCCCTTTTTATTTTTAAATTTGAAACAGGTTCTCGCTACGTTGCTGAGGCTGGTCTCGAACCTGGGATCCTCCTGTCTCAGCCTCCCAAGTACTGGGATTACAGGTGTGCACCACACGCCCGGCCTTGTCAGTTCTTTTAACTTTTACTAGAAAAAGTACTTGCCAAATACCCAGGTCGGTTGGAGTCTGAGTCTCCACCTCACCTTGCAGTTGGACTGGGCCTTTCTGGTTATGTAACCCAGACCTCTCATCTCACTGATGAAACTGAGATGCAGAGATAAGTGACTGGCCCAAGGTCACACAGCAAATAAGTGCCAACCTGGAGTCTTTCTCTTATGTAAACTTTTCCCTAAAAATCAGATTCAGGTTCTCCTCCTCTGTGGTAATAATTCGGGTGTGTTTTATGCTTCAGGCTGAGTTATTCTTCATAATTTTTTTTTAGCTGTGTAGATTGGCAAGTTTCCCTCATGGTGTGACAGTCATTTGTGTGTTGTGTCATAGGAATGTGCTCTCTGTCGAAGAGTTAAATTTCCAGTGATCAAAAGTGAGTGTTTTTAATATAATATAATAATAAAATGGATTTAGGGTGACTGTCAGACTAATGTCACTTTCTACCAACTTATATCTGATTCGCTTTTGGGGGGCTAATGAGAATTGAATCCAGGGGCATTCTACCTCTGAGCTACATCCCCAGCACCTTTTTTTTTATTTTTCTGTAGTACTGGGGATTGAACCCAGGAGCGTTCTACCTCCGAGCTATACCCCTGTTCCTTTTTATTTTTTGAAACAGGGTCTTGCTATGTTGCTGAGAGTCTTGCTACATTGTTGAGGCTGTCCTCAAACCTGTGATTCTCTTGTCTCAGCATCCCACGTACTGGGCCCACAGGTGTGTGCCACCATGCCCAGCTCCCATTTTTATTTTGAAACAGGGTCTATCTAGGTTGCTGAGTGTCTCACTAAGTTGCTGAGTCTGGCCTCTAACCTCTTGTCTCAGCCTCCCAAGTACTGGGATTACAGGAATACGCCACCACACCTGGTCAATGTGCTTTTTTAAGTGGGAGTATAACCAGCCAGCCAGGGAATTTACTAGAAGCTTCTGTACTCCGTGCTTCTGCTGTGGATGATCCATTAATAACCATGGACTCGTAATACTAATGCCCATACACAAGTTACTAGAGGGCTTTTCTGCTCTTTTCAAGACTTGAGTTTAAGAACTGTGTATTCCGTGAGCATCTACCATATGTAGGAACATCTTCCGTCAATTATTAAGAAACAAGGTTATAAAACACTAGTATTTGAGAAGAGATTTGGGAACCCACACATGAGCAAAATAGTAATGAATGCTACCATCAATTGAATCTTTATGCCACCAATTGTGCTAAGCATTTTTATTATGATCTAATTTAATCCTTTCAACAACCATGTGAGGTTAAGTAGTACTACTTTCCCATCTTCGATGGAGGAACTGAGGCAGATTAAGCAACGATTGGGACCCAGTTGTCCAGGCTCCTGAACCTACACTCCTCGTAGGTGTAGCCTGGTCCCGCTCTGCCCTATTCTCCCAGGTCGAGGTCCCAGAGAGCCCTTTGGACAAGTTGGGCTTGAGGGCGACCAATGGCAAACCTGATGGAGATCTCGGGGAGAGACGTTGCTAAGGAGTCCCACTTGGAGAAGCCAGTGAGCTCCCCATGGCAGCCTGGGAGCTGGTTTGGCACAACTCTACCTTCTGAGAGCAGCCAGATCACCAGAGCTCTGGGGAAGAGGGAACAAAGATGGAGGCAGAGACTTCGAAGGGTACAGTGTGTGCAGGAAGCCCATGGCCGTTTCCAGGTTGCTCCGGCAAATGCTCCCAATACCCAGGAATGAGTTGCCAAGATAGCTCCTCTCTGTCCCCATCCCTCCGCCTTCCAGGGAGAGGGCTTAGCCACACTGACCTGATTTTCCAATCCCCTGGGGTCCCAGGTAGCTGTGAGAGAAACACTGCCCTTTTGAAAGGAAGAGAATCGGGTTGCCTTAGTTACCGGCAGGTTGGCCCGCTGAGCTCAGGTGCATGTAAGAAGAGACAGGGCCAGGATAGGTGGGAGTCAGAGATGGCCAGAATGTGGCTGCAGAGCTGTCTGGATGGGAGAAGCCATGGTCAGGTTTGGGTGGCATTTTCAGGGGGGCGCTAGCCCAGCGGTGCTGGCTGTTCCGGCTGAGTGTCGGGAGCTCTCTCTTTGGTCACGTAGGCTCTAGGTAATGAGGCTCCACAGCTCCCAGCTCAACCCCCATTCCCCCTGGATGAGTGGAATCCACTTGGCTTGGAGAAGGGCTTTGGTGGCATTCCTGTCCCCAGCTCCTTGCTGTTTGCTGAGGGAAGCACTCCACTTGGACAGGAGAGGGGTGGCTCTGGGTGGAATCCATGTGAAAAGCTCACAGCACGCCTCCCAGCACAGAGGGCCAGCTGGCCCCAAACACCTTGAGGAAGAACAGAGAGGCTCTGCTGCTGCAGTTCTGCACCCGGACCAAGCTCAGCTGCAAACCCCTGTCCCCGAGTGAGATAAAGGGAGCGAAAACCCAGAAACTGGATACAGCAGCAGGCCATGTCTCCTCTAGCTCCTAAGTTAGAAAACCTCTTGCCAAAAGAATGGGGTGCAGGATGTGGGGTGGCGAGGATGGGACAGGCAGAATGTGCTATAAAGATGCTGATGGGGAAGAGGGGACAGAGGGTGGGGCAAGTGCGGTGGGTCACATGTCCTGCCCCGATGGCTTCCTCAGAGCTTCTACTCATGACATCTTGCATTGGGAAGAAATGGGATCTTTGAGTTTCAAATGTCTGCCAAAGAAAAGGGGCTGAGGCTTAAGTTCTCCCTCCATGGTCAGCCAGAAAAAGAAAAGAAAACACGAAGCTGCATCAAGATTAGGGACACCTTTGTTGGCTCTTTTTCTTCGCTGGCTCCATTCATCACTTGCTGGCAGCGAGGACACCAGGCCAGCGGCAGCTGCTGACTTTCCGCAGTCGGCTGCCTGCTGTCGTCGCAGCCTGTTCAGAGGGTGGCAGTCCCTCTCCCCCACCCCCCAATACACAGGCTTCCTTTCCACCCAGCCACCAACACTTGTTTGACACTTGTCTGATTGGTCACTGGGGCTGTCCCAAGATCCACTGACTGGTAACTGGTTTGGAAGGATAAAGTGTCAAGACACAGGCATCAGGTGGCTGCTAGGACAGCATGACTCTGGGCAGCCTTCCGATCCTGCATCTGTCATGACTTTTCTTGGAGAGTTATAGCTGTGTGAGCATTTCATGGGGTAGTCCAGGAATTTCTTCTAAGCGTATGGCTTGTCTTTATACTATTAACTGTGAGGATGATAACTGGCACACATGACCAAGATGATCAGTAATAATGATTATCTTTAGTGATCTTTATCCAGTGTCTGTCATGTGCTAGGCATGGTTGCACATCCTTTTTTTTTTCTGGCATTTTGCAAATGGGGAAACTGAGGCTGAGAGATATCAAATGACAAGCTCAAGGTCACGCAGGAAGGGACAGAGTTGGAGTCTGAATCAAAGTCTGTCTGACTTCAAAGTCTTATTCCTTCCACCCCTGTAGTCTCTTTTTTCTTGAGTTGAGAGAGAGAAAAGGATGCAAAAGAAAAGGGGCCTTTTCAACTACAGAGGAATAAACAGAAACACTTGTCAGTGTACTTAACTGATCCACTCATGGGGACAAATATTTGCGTGGTTGTAGCCAGTCGTTGCTTTGACACAGCACACTTTTCCCTGTAGGAGATAAGGCCTTCACAAAGATCATCAGAGGACACTGAGTCAAATCTGGCTCTTTCACAAATAGTAAACGTCCTTGAACCAGTTCCTTCTCAGTGTAAAACAAGAGTAAGAGTAGGACCTACCTACTCCCCATGAATGAATGACACCAGGCGTGGAGTCTTAGCACAGTGCCTAGTGTACAGCATGCTTGCCACTGGGAACTGTGACTCGTTAGGCTAACTTACCCACCTGTGCATTGGTAGAGGAGCTAAAACCCTGTTTCTTCCCAGCCCACGCAAGTCTTTTCCTGATGGGCCACAGCTGACCCGAGCCACCTTGACATCAGCACTTGCAAACCAACTTGGCACTGCTCATTATATAACTAAACCAATACCTGCTCCCGTCTTATCAGAGGCAAGCCCTTCTTTGGAATTTCTGGAGTAAAGGGACTCTTGCCAGTAAGCTGGCAGTAGGGCTGTGTGCGAAGCAGGGGGTAATGAATTGCATTTGTCGTGGCTGAGCTAAGAAGGCTGATGCAGGAACGGGAGGTCCTGGAATTCTTTCTTAGCTGCTTCAATTGCATGGCTCTGCAACTTGGTCTTTCCCCTTGCACTGTTTTGAGAGCTGCTGGAGAACCTGCTGGTTTTAGCATGGTGGAGGTGCTGAAGTGCATGGACATTTATTGGTCCCACCCAGCCAGGTGTTGGCCATTCATTCCACAGGTATTTATGGGATGCCTACTGTACTCAGCCTCCCTTGCCGGTGCTGAGGATCAGAGCAAAGTCCCGCTGCGGTGGGGTGTACACTTGGGTGAAGGAGACTGGCCGATAGTTAAACAGATAATTGCGTTATCACCAGAGACTTGGTGTTCCCTAGCATTCTTTTACCATCTTAGGAAGATAGAGGTGCCTGTGACACCTGTTGATGGCGATGGTGTGAACTTAGATTTGGAGCTGGGAGACCTTTGTCCTCAGTAGGGCATTACCCAGAGCCTGCTGTGATGAGCTGGGTTAAGTGCTGGGAATGCAGTCCTGAGCTACAACAGTCTTCAGTGCATAGAATTTACAACAGATGAGTGAGAGACCTAGCTCGTCATGGAGCTGTGCAAATATAGCTGGAAATGCCAGCTCTCTGTGTCTCATTTTCCTTCTTCTCCTATTTCATCTGGATGCATTCAGTCATTTAAGAAATATTTCATCAATGGCATGCCTCTGACACAGCAGGCATTATTCTAGCACGGGATTCCGCAGGGATTAAACCAACAAAAATCCTTGTCTTCATGGAGCTTACATCCTAGAGCCGTGGTTGTCACTTTGAAGAAGCATCGGAGGCCCCTGGAAGGCTTGTGAAACACCCCAGTTTGAGTCAGTGGATCTGGGTGGGGCGAAGGTGTGTCTCCATCATTTCCCCAGGTAACGCTGCTGGTCTGTGTTCCGCACTTTGAGAATCCCTGATACATTGACTCATTCCAATAACCTGGGAGTGGGTACCATCTTATCCCCAGATGAGGAAACTGAAGACAGGGGAGGTAACATGGTGCTCCTCCCAGGGCTGAGAGGACTGAAGGAAATGGTTTCATGAGCAAGTATTATCTTACCTGCAGCACCATAATTGTTTGAGTACCACTGTTCTAGTTTTGCTAACCCAAGCCCAACTGGTAGCAAAATTCTGTAGGGTTTTCTTGTCCATGATGGAATAAAGCACAGAGAAGCAGGCAGGCTGAGGGGATTCCGGAAAGGGAGAATGGACTTCTCTTTCATTAGAATGCATAGAACTTAAATATCCATGGCCAGGGGAGGAGCAGAGGAAACTGCCCGGCCTCCCATTTCTCTCAGTAAGCCAGGACACCTGCCTGAGCTGCCTGACAGAGGAAGGGTCTGGGGCTCCTGGAAACTTTCCTTGCTTCCGCCCTAGGAGGTGCAGGGAGGGAGGTGGGAAGAGGCAAATCCCTCCTCATAGGGAATCCTCACAACAGCCCTCTATCTAGGGAGGCTTTATCCACGGTGTCGTCCTCCTTGAATTTTACATACCGTTGCCACTTGCTAGTTCTTTGACCTTGGTCACATTACTTACACCCTCCTGAACGTCCATTTCTTCATTGGCAAAATGAAAATAAATTAGAACCTCCCTCCTGGGGTTGGTAAGAATCACATTAGAGTTCCTTCATCATATTCACGTTCCACTGACCAGACATTTCTAACTGCAGCAATTACAGCCTCCTGAGTGCGTTTTAAAGCTTTCTCTATAGGTATGCAGTTACTGCTCGACTCATATATTTTTGGGGACCAGATTTTTTTGGACATAAACCACATTCTTGTTTTTCTCTCTGAGAAAAAATGTTCCATAGAAAAGCTGGTCATACTTCAGAAGACAAACCCTTCCCCAGTGAACAATGACAGTTGCAAGACAGGAATATTAAAAGCCGTTTTATTGTATTTATGTTTTAGTACTGGAGATTGAACTCAGGCATTCTACCTCTGAGCTATACCTCTTTTAAAAGGCATCTTAGAGTTCAAGAGGTTTCAAACCCAGCCTAAGTGATCTATTTCCATCACTGAAATAAAATGGATATTTACTGGCAGCTAGCAAAGGAGGACTCAGAGGTTTTCTTCAGTCTCTTTACTGGTCACTGGACCCTCCAAGGTTTTCTCCTTAGTACAATGGTTCTTCAAATGTGATCCCACAACAGACTATCAGCATCACCTGTGCCAGGCCTACTGAACCTATGGGGTGCAGCCCTACATCTGTGCTTTAATAAGCCCTCCAGCTGGTCTGCTGCCCACTCCAGTCGATGAGCCATCAGCAAAGTGTTTGCAGCCAGAATGACCTCAGATAGAACTCTGTTAGCTGTGCAATGGCAGAAACTGGCCAGGAGAGCGGACCCTTGTGAGCACAGGTTTATGATCTTGTGAATATTGACTTGTGAATATTTTAGTATCAACCTCAAACCCTTATTGGCTAAGTCGAACCTCTACACTCCCTTCTTCAGGCCCCCACTATCACTTGACCTCTACTTTGCATCATGACTCTGCTCACAGAAAAAGTGTAGAAAAGCTGCCCCAGCTCCTTTGCCTCGGCTCCGTAGCACCGTAGTAGCTGTATCAGAACCTCGTGATTACCTGTGTCTTCTCCACTCTTGGTGAATGGGTAGCTCAGAGGCTGGCAAGCCATAGGAGCAGAGGAGCCAGGAGAGGCATGTTCCTTGGTTAGGAGTTTTGGATTCTGTTTCTGGCCCTTCCTGAGCCTGGGTCGCCAGAACTCTGCAACAGGGGAATAAGACCCTTGATCTCTTCCACAACAGCGGGTGAGAGGATAGCATTGGAGCTGGGGAGCAATAGGAAAAGGCAGTGGTTCCCAACTTCCGTTATATATTGGGATCGTCAGATCACTGGAGGGGAGTGTTGAAAATACCAATGTGAGGCCCACCCCCAGAGGTTATTTCTGGTTTTGTTTTGTTTGGTACTGGGGATTGAACCCAGAGGCGTTCGATCTTTAAGCTCTATATTTAGCCCTTTTCTTTTTTTTTTGCAGTAGTAGGGATTGAACCCAAGGGCATTCTACCTCCAAGCTACACCCCCAGCCCTATTTTTTATTCTTTATTTTGAAACAGGGTCTCACTGAATTGCGGAGGACCTAAGTAGCTGAGGCTGGCCACGAACCTGCAATCCTCCTTTCTCAGCCTCCCAAGTATTGGGATTACAAGCATGCACCACCACACCCAGCTCTTTATTTTTCATTTTGAAATAGGGTCTTGCTAAGTTGTGGAGGGCCTCACTAAGTTGCCGAGGCTGGCTCAAATCTGCTATCCTCTTGTTCTTGGACTCTTAGGTATTGGAATTAGAGGTGTGTGCCACCATGTCTGGCTTCCAGAGATTCTGTTTTACTTAGTCTGGGGTATGGCCTGGGCATGGGATTTCTAGAAAGTCCCTATCATTCTGGGGCGCAGATAGATTGGAGAATCATGGCTGTAGTTAAATAGCTGCTTGTAGAGTCTGGATGAGATTATGTGAAAGTACCTCGTAAAGGTAAACATCAGATATCATTTGAAAACTTATCATTTACATAGTTGTACTTGGAAAATTTGAGGTGGTTCAGGAAATGTTAAGGAAATAGTTGCAGGAGGTGTAGAAGTTGATATTTGGGGAAGTCTCAGGCACTCTGCTGTTTGGTAATTTTCCCTCTTCTCTACCTATCTTGGCATTTCTTTCCTGATGTGTTAAGTATCAAAGAGATCTGGGCTCCTTTTTGCCTGAATGTGAAAATCTTCAGCTCCCAATGCAGCAGTAATGCTGTTCAGTAAATTGGTCTAAGCTGCTTCAGAGCTGTCGGCCTGGGGCTGCACCTCCCTTTTGTCTGCTGAACCTAGTCTGGATTTCATGTACTTCCCCATATCCTGAGCCCCCCAGAAGTGGGTAGATCGTAGTCTGTGGATGCTCAGGGTCTGTCTGGGAAGCCGGGGTTTTCTGCCTGTCCTGCTCCTGTTTTAGCAGATGTCTCTGAATAAAGCAGTGTGGGTGAGCTCTTCGTACTCTTGGATTTTCAGCGTCCCTCCTAGGAATGACTTCTTTGACCCAACACCCCTGTCCACGGTGGAGTTTGCTATCTTTGCTTCATTCTTCTTAGAGACCATGTTTTGCTCAGTGCAGCTCAGTCTTGTTACTTTGGTATGAAAGGCTTAGCAAGAACCAAGTTGCCCTTTGATTCTTTGGAGCCCAAGCAGCCCACAGGCTTGGTCTGCAGCATTCTTGCTTGCCCATTGGAACATCCTTCAGGATGTTTGTTTTGAGTTCACGAGGAGGCAGGTGGGTCATCTCAGGCTGAGGTGTGCTGAGCAGGAAGTGGCTGTAGTCATGCATGGATTACCTTCTACCTCTGCATGTTGGGTAGAATAGAAACGAAAGAATTTCATTACCTTTGTGCATTTGCTTCCTGGTGGAAACTGTGTAAGGAAGGAGTTTCAGCAGTGAACAAGACTGACATAGTCCCACGTGGAGCTTACAGACAAATAATAAGGACGTAAAATAATTACTGACTAGGAAAATAAAGAGGATGCTATACTAGGAAACCATGAACCTCATAAATGACACCGAAGGTCAAGATCTGAAGTTATAAAGTTCTATAGTTAGCCGGGCGTGGTGGTGCATGCTTGTAATCCCAGTACTTGGGAGACTGAGACAGGAGGATCGCAGGTTTGCAGCCAGCCTCAGCTGCTTAGTGAGGCCCTCTGCAACTTAGTGAGACCCTATTTCAAAATAAAGAATAAAAAATAGGGCTGGGGGTGTAGCTCGAGGTAGAATGCCCCTGGGTTCAATTCCCAGTACCAAAAAAAAGATAAAAAAATAAATTCTATAGTTAAAAAAAAACTGAGTTTGCTTTTAGCTTTAAATAAGATCCACCTAGATTGGTCACATCTCTGCATCTTCAACTAGGTTTTCTTTCTTTCTTCCTTCCTTCCTGTGTGGTACTAGGGATTGAACCCAGGGACATTCTACCTCTGAGCTACCTACCCAGTCCTTTTTATTTTTTGTTTTGAAACAGGGTCTTGCCAGGTTGCTGAGAGTCTCCCTAAGTTGCTGAGGCTGGGATGACAGGTGTGCACCACCACGCCCGGCTCAACTAGGTTTTCTTGATTCCAGTCATGAGACCCTGGCACCATCTTGGCAACATGAAGTGTTTCCTCTTGACTTTGGCCAAGAATCTCAGTCTCCCCCCTCCCCCAGAGGCAGCGTGACCTGTTGACCTTGTGCATCTAAACTTCTAAAGAGAGTGGCTAAAATATAGATTTCCAGCCCCACCCAGTCAGCGTTCTCAGAATCTGGGGAGGTAGAATCCAGACTCCACATTTAGGAAAAGAACCCCCAAGTGATTTTGATCCATATATATATATGGATCCATATATATATATGGATAGAACCCAGGGACATTCTACCTCTGAGCTACACCCCCATCATTTTTATTTTTTATTTTGAAATAGGGTCTTGCTAAATTGCTGGGGCTGGTCTCGAACCTGCGATCCTCTTGCCTCAGCCTCCCAAGTACTGGGATTATAGGAATGCACCACCACACCCAGCTGATGGGATCTAAAATTTGAGAACCACTGATCAGGGGATAGATTTGTCCCACATTACAACTTATTTTAGAGACCCAGCGAGTGCTGGAATCCTTTCAACCTCCCACAACCTTTTCTCCTTCTTGGCCCTCACATAAAAAATTCTCTGCCTCTCTTCAAGCTTGCATAAATTTTTTTTTTTTTTTTTGCGGTACCGGGGATTGAACGTAGGGGCGTTCTACCTCCGCGCTATGCCCCCGGCCCTATTTTTTATACTTTATTTTGAAACCGGGTCTCACGAAGTTGCGGAGGGCCTCACTAAGGAGAGAGAGAGAGAGAGAGAGAGAGAGAGAGAGAGAGACAGACAGACAGACAGGGAGAGAGAGAGAGAGAGCGAGAGAGCTGAGGCTGGCCGCGAACCCGGATCCTCCGGTCTCCGCCTCCCAAAGTACTGGGATTACAAGCATGCACCACCACGCCCGGCTTCCATAGACTTTTCTACAATGTGCTTAGGTATTCCATCTATGAGAATAAGTCTTCAATCTGTATGCCTGCCCTGAGCCCTGATCTGAAGAACGTAGAAGAGCACCTCACTTGCTCTCGCATGACCCTGTGCAAGCCTCACCTCTCTTTTTCCTCCCCAACCTTGGAGCAGAGCCCAGAGGTGTCACCAGGGGCTGCCCAACGGTGTCTTCCTTGATGGCCCTGCAGCATCGGTTAGTGTTGTGTCCTGTGTCCCCCAAGCCTTCAACTACCTGTTCTGCCAAGAAACCCCTGGTGCCCATTTCCAGGGGCCTGGACTCATAGCTGAGCCTAGGCAAGCATTGCAGACTGCAGCAAATTAAAAAGTGAATCCAGTCTTGGTCTCAAACAACTTTGTCTCTTGCCTCTTCCACCATTCCCATGAGAAGGTCCCTCTGTAATGATCACAGCATGTCCAGATTCTGTGGATCTGAATGGCACAAAGTGGAATGCAGGTCTTCCTCCCACCTGCTCACGCCTACCCAGCCCCTCCCTGCAGGCAACTCCTGTTTCCATCCTGATTCTTCCTTCCCCCACTGAGCTGCTGAGATCTGCCTCCTATCTTTGCAGGCTCTGACATCTCATTTCTTTTCTGTGTTTTTCTGTCAAGGTATAGGTGACAATAGAGACCAAATGAGAGCCCTCCTCCTCTGTTGGCCACCCTCTGGTCTGCTTCCAAATTAGTCTCACATAATTTAACACTGAGCACCCCCTCTACAGGCCCTGCGGTGCCTCCCTGGGTATACTGAGGGACTCATTGCTGAGCTTAACAATCAAAGCCTTTTTGTGCATTGAACAAAAAGGGCATTCTTCCTCTGAGCTACACCCCCTGCCCTATTTTATTTTTATTTTGAAACAGGGTCTCACTAAGTTGCTGAGAGCCTCACTAAGTTGCTGAGGCTGATCTCGAACCTGTGATCCTCCTGTCTCAGCCTCCCAAGTACTGGGATT
This sequence comes from Glis glis, assembly GCA_004027185.1. Classification (NCBI taxonomy): domain Eukaryota; kingdom Metazoa; phylum Chordata; class Mammalia; order Rodentia; family Gliridae; genus Glis; species Glis glis. The sequence goes on from PVJS01007861.1 coordinate 52,917, forward strand.
ACAGGCGTGCACCACCGTGCCTGGCTAATCAAAGCCTTTTGAAGCTGCTCCCACTCTCTCTAAGTCTCTGCCTACCTTTCTTACCTATAAGATGGGAATAATAGTATTGCTTACCTCACACTATTTTGAGAGTGCTTTAAGAAGATCTTTCTGGGCTGGGGGTGTAGCTCAGTGGTAAAGCACCTGCTTAGCATGCTCAGCGCCCCGGGTTCAATCCCCAGCACCAAAAACAAACAAACAAAAAACTTTCCCATGCATACTTTGGCATCTTTTGATATAATTTCAAACACATACAGGAAAGTAGCAAAACTAATAGAAGAATTCCCATACACCCTTTACCTAGATTTGCCAATTTTTACATGTCATCCTTTTACCTTATAATCTCTCTCTTTCTTTTTCTCTCTGGATGATATACAGGTTGAGGATCCTTTATCTGAGATGCTTGGGACTAGAAGTGTTTTGGAATTTGTACTTTTTCAGAGTGGGGTGCTGTAGTTTGGATCCTGAATGTCCCCCAAAGGCCCATGTGTCGAAGGCTTGGTTCCCAGCCAGTGGCACTCGTGGGAGGTGGTGGAAACTAAGAGGTGGGACCTAGGGGGAGGCAGTTAGGTCATTGGGGGGCGTGCCCTTGAAGGGGATATTGGAACCCAGCTCCTTCCTCTCTGTCTTTGCTTCCCTGCTGCCATGAGGTAAGCAGCTTTGTTCCACCGTGTGCTTCTACCATGAGGTTCTGCCTCAGCAAGGGCTCAAAAATGATGGAGCCAGAACTAACTGTGGATCGAAACCTCTGGAACTATGAGCCAAAATAAACCTTTCCTGCTTCTAGTTGTTTATCTCTGGTATTTTGTTGCAATAACAGAAAGCCGATTAACACATTCAGAATAATGTGCATATACATAATAAGATATCTTGGGGATGGGACCCCAGTCAAGACACAGAATTCATTTATGTTTTGTCTATACTTCATGCATTGGCTGAAGGTTATTTTACACATTATTTTTAGTATTTTTGTGCATGAAAAAAAGGTTTCATGGTGTGGAATTTTCCACTTATGGTGTCATGTCAGTGCTCAAAAAGTTTCAATTTGAAGCTGGGTGTGGTGGTGCATGCCTGTAATCCCAGTACTTGGGAGTCTGAGACAGGAGGATTGCAGGTTCAAGGCCAGCCTCAACAACTTAGTGAGACCCTGTTTCAAAATAAAAAGGGCTGGGGGCCAGGCCTGGTGGCTCACACTTGTAATCCCAGTACTTGGGAGGCAGAGACTGGAGGATTCGGGTTCGCGGCCAGCTGCTCAGCTACTTAGCAAGGCCCTCCGCAACTTCGTGAGACCCAGTTTCAAAATAAAGTATAACAAATAGGGCCAGGGGTGTAGCTTGGAGGTAGAATACCTCTGGGTTCAATCCCTGGTACCACAAAAAAATAAAAATAAAAATAATTAAAAGGGCTGGGAGGGTAGTTTGGAGGTAGAACCCCCCTGGGTTCAATCCCCAGTACCAAAAAAAAGTTTCAGTTAGGAACATTTCAGATTTTGGACTAGGATGCTCACCCCATAATGGATATAAGACCATTTTATTTAAGGGTAAATCAGAGACATGTCTTTTTACTACTAAATATGTATGTAATTTCCCAAATTACAAGGACATAGCCTTATATGACTCCACTATTTCATGCAGTATTTCATTTCATTTTATTTTATTTTATTTTATTTCATTTTGCGGTACTAGGGATTGAACCCAGGGGCGTTCTACCTCTGAGCTACACCCCAGCCCTATTTTTTTTTAACTTTTTATGTTCATTTATTGGTGCATTGTAAATTATAATTATACATTTTGATATATGTCAGGGTATGAACATCATACATGCACACATTGCACATTTAGCCCTCCCTCCAATCCCACCCTATTCCCTCCCCCTTCCCTCCCTTTCATGCTCCAGATAGTGATTGAGTCTTATAGGTTTGTGTATGT
>PVJS01007862.1:0-54780 GCA_004027185.1 Glis glis
AAAAAAAAAATAAGAGAAAAACTTTTAAACTCAAACACACATGTTTATAAAAACAATATTTGGTGCAAAAGTGAATCTGTGTGTGTGTGTGTGTGTGTGTGTGTGTGTGTACATGCTCGCATGTGTTGGGGGTGCATTATGTACCTGTGTGCTGTTTATGGCTGGGGGTGGAGAGGTGATAGGAGTGTAAGAAGCATGCTGACAACAGTTATTGACTTTGGGTTGTGTTAATAATATGTCACTCATCTATAAATTTCTAGAAGTTAATGGAGTAAATAATTAGTCTAAAATTTCACTTAATGATGCATTTTGAATATGTATTAAAGGAAGCCCAAATAAACTGCCTAATACCCAAAAGGGATCATTGGCTCCCAAGAGGAGCTAAAACTCTTACACAGAGAGAGAAAGATTAAAAAAAATATAACAACTTTCCTCATGTCCTTTTGGGTTATCAGCAAAATATCAAGCCCCATCTCAGCATTAGATGGAGTTAGACAGTCCCACTGTTGACTGTAGAATATTTGGAAAGTGGCCTCATCTCTCAGAATTATATTCCTCAAATGTAAAACAAGAACAATGATACCCCATTTGGCTGCACAGTCTTGTACTTAGTGCATTAATTTCCTTGTGTATCATTTAGGATCCCAGAAATAGGGACCTTATTACATTGACAATGAAGACCATTTTATTCCTGTGTAGTGCTAACTTCTAGAAAGTTCTTTATTATGGTAAGCTAAAATATATTCTACATTGGTTATTCAGGCTAGGGATGCTCCTCCCACACTATGCCAATCCATCAAGAAGGCAGTATATCTGCTTAATTTTTCCCATGCACCATCTAAACTCTTCCATTTAATTTATCTTGCCTGGTAAACATGATGAAACCATTTAAAAACATTTTTCTTTGGGTATAGCAAATGATATACTGGATACCACGTGTGCCTTGAGCCACTGCAAATACTCCTTATGTAAAATAATAAGGGAACCAGACATAGTGATACACACCTGTAATCCCAGTACTTGGGAGGCTGAGACAGGAGGTTCCCAGGTTCGGGGCCAGCCTCAGCAATTTAGAAAGACCTTGTCTCAAAATAAAAAATAAAAAGGGCTGGTGGTATAGTCAGAAGGTAGAAGGCCCCATGGTTCAATCCCCAGTACCACCAAAAATAAATAAATAAAATAATATGGGCAATGATGAAGGAAAAGACGTGTGTGTGTATATGGTTGTGTGTGTGCCATGTGTGCTCATGCACATGTATTTGAGTCTGTATTTCTGCAGCAGCCCTGGTGGCTATTTATTAGATAATTTCCCACGATCCACAGTTTCACTTTCATAGTTCCAGTTACCTGTGGTGAGCCACTGCCCCAAAATATTAACTGGAAAACTCCAGAAATAAATTCACACATTTAAATCATTTTTATTTTAATACATTTGTTTTGCTTTCTACTTTGGTTGCTGTAATTTCCTACTAACTTTTATCATTGCACACAGAAATGCTAAAACTTGTTCGAGAGAATCCTCTTCCACATGTAGTTCATTCTGGCTTATGAAGCAGCAGCTGAAATATCCTCTGGAATCAGGATTGGTCATCTAGCTGGGATAGGCCCCACCCCACTATGGGTTTAGAGATGCAACAAGCCTGAAATGGGCAAGTGGACATGACAATTGCCAAGTCAGTGCAACAATCATTGTGTCCACTGGGAAAACGTTTCTCCATTAGAACTTTCAAATCAAAAGAGTTCAACGTTGTAGGGGGAGGGAGCAGATATTCTTTGAATGGGTCCACTAGTGAAAGGATTTGCCCTCACTTTGACCCCTTGAATCCCAGATCCATACATTCTGGTTGTGGGAGCAGTAGTACTATTAGTTGCTTATTCAAAGTATGCACTACCTATTTGAAGATTAGACCCCCAAACTCTCAGGAAATGGTTTCCTAACAGGCACTACAATTGAGTCTTTAGGAAGTCATTCCACCAGTCTAGGATACTAGCTGCTCTTGGACAAATGAATTATGCTGTAAGATCATTGAAGTCCTTGAGTAGAAGTCAACTGCTACACTTCTTTTGTTGTAAAATGAGTTCCATGTTAAGAAACACTATAGAGTGTGATTCCATCATGGTGAAGAAAACATTCTATTAGGCCATGGATGGTGGTCCTGACAATACACTGTGGGGCAAGAAAGACAAATCTATAACTAGAATATGCATCTGTTGCAGTAAAGGCAAATTACTGTCTTTTCCATGATGAAAAAAACCCAAACATAAACAACCCAATATATGGCTGTTTCCCTCCTCCCCAAAATAATGTAATTATGATGTTAAAATACACCAACTGATGTGTATACATGTTTGTATCACTTTGAATCTCACTATGATATATAATTACATTGCACCAATAAAGGTATAAAAAATACACATGTCTTCATCAGCATTCTCATAGCTCTAATCTAAAAGACTTGACCATGTGACTTAGAGACAGGAAGATTTATCTGCTCATGGTTCGCAAATTTTGAGTTCAGTCCATGTGAGGTGAGGCCGGGGACCACAGATCTCAGGCATGGCGGCAGGAAGTGGAGAGAGGGAGAGCACAAGGCTTCACTCTCACGTCATGGAGGTCTGGTCTGAAATAAGTGAGTGATGGGGGGAACCACATACAATCCCTAAGGCTGCATCCCCAGGGACCCACCTTCTCCAGCCATACCCTACCTGCCTGGGCCACCACCCATTATAATGGATTTATCCACTGCTGAGATTATAACCAGGCCCCACTTCCAACACTGCCAGCCCATTTTGGTGAGGGCTAGGAGGGCATTCTATTACCAAACCATTACAACACATATTCATTTATTTCTGTAAGAATCTTAATGTGATCATATATCCTTTTTTTTACTTGGTACTAGGGATTGAATCTAAGGGCATTCTACCTCTGCACTACACCCAGCCCTATATTTTATTTTATTTTAATTACTTATATATGTATATATTTTGATACTGGGGATTGAACTCAGGGGCATTCCACCTCTGAGCTACACTTTCAGCATTTTTTTCTTTTTTGTTTTTTGAAAACAGGGTCTCACTAGGTTGCTGGGAGTCTTGCTAAATTAATGAGACTTGTCTTGAACCTGCAAACCTCCTGTCTCAGCCTCCCAAGTACTAGGATTAGAGGTGTGCACCACCACACCTGGCTTTATTTTCTATTTTGACACAGGGTTTTGCTAAGTTGTTGAGGGTCTTGCTAAGTTGCTGAGGCTGGCCTCAAATCTGTGATCCTCGTGTCCCAGCCTCCCAAGTACTGGAATTACAGGCATGTGCCACCACACCCAGCATGAACATATATCTTAACTCAATAATTTTTTGATGGGAATTTACTCTAAAAAACAATCAAATATAAAGAAAGTTCTTCATGCACAAAGGTATCAATCATAGAATTACACGTATTAGCAAAACCTGGAAAACAACCTCAATATCCCACAATGGGGGGTGGGGGATTAAATAATGTGCACAAGCTCAAGGAATTACTACACAGCATGTAGTAACAATAAGTAATAACAAATAAATTCTTAATGCTAAGTTAATAAATGCAGGGTCTAATACTTATGCACACAGGTACCATTATTAAAGAGGAACAGAGGTGTAAGAAAGAAAAACCTGCGAAGAACCCCCAGTCTGATAAGTCACTGAACCCTTTCATAGGCTCTTCCTGAATCTGTGAACTTGTCTCCTTCTCCATCACTCCCATCTTTGCCCAGGTCTCTGTCACCTCTCATCTGGATGACAGCAACAGCCTCCTAGTAGCCTCTTCCCCTAGTAGCACCCATGGCCCCATTCAGAGGCATTCTCTATGTTGCAGTCAGAGGAAAGTTAAAAAAAATACAAATTCCGTTACAGAATTTTCCCCACCTAAAATCCTTCAGTGGCTTTATTTCTTTAAGAATAAGTTCTAAAGTCTTTAATGTACCTTTTAAGGTACATTATATAGGATTTGGCCACAGTAGGTATCTACAGTCTTATCATTTCCTGCCCTATAAATCCCAGCTGCCCTGGGTCCACATCAGTCCTGTATCTGTCTAGATGCCTCTGCTCATGGACACCACACCCTTAAACTTGAATGGTATTAGTGGTAAGCTTTAGGTAAAAGCCTCTGCATAGTTTTATATCTTTCCTTCTGTTTTCTTAAATAGTCTTCATAGAGTAAAAACCCCTGTTATGTAAAATACAGTTAATACTAAGACAATAAATGCCTTGTAGGTGATACTTTTCATCTTCCCACCATACGAGGAGGATTTACCAAAGGCAAATTATTTCCAACATTGGTTCATCAGACTATGAATTTCAGACAGAATGCCTGCCACTGCACAGAAAGAAAAAGAAGGACTAAGTATCTGTGTCACCCATTTATAATTATTTCATAATTATGAAATAACTTGGGAAAACATTATCATAAGGTTGACAGGACTCAGAATAAATCTTCATAAAGGAACATTAAGCAGTTGCTATGTTGAGAATGAAAGAGGAGTGCCCTTCCCTTTTTCATGGTTTGAGGTGGAAGAGCTTGAACCACCCTCCCCCAAAGCTCACCAAGCCCCATGCTGAAGCTCCTGCTGCCCATTCCTAGCTGATCTCAACAGGAGTCCCTGGTAGTGAATTCCCAGGCTCCCAGAGCTGGCACAAAATCCCAGCTCTCTCAGCTCTGCTGTTGCCAACAGAATTTTTAATCCATAAAGACAGGCTTGTGTTTTTTCCTAGTTTTTCTATAATTCAGTGGAGAAGGTGATTCTCAGAGCTTATCCTTTCCATCTCATTTAAGTTCATTCACAATTATTGAAAAATGCTTGAAGTGGCCTGAGACTCGCAAATCTCTTTTTCCAATGGCTGTGTGTGCATCCTCTCTCCTTCCTGTATTTTCTTTTGATCTGTGAGTTCTCCATGGAGGATGTTTTTCCAGACCACTGAGGTATCTGGGACGAAGGCTGGGATCACAGTATCCAGCATGTCAGTGGACTCCTTTGATAGGAGACATAGGCAATGCATGGTTTACTGGTCAACTGATTTCAAGGTTGTGCTCATGGTCTCAGCAAAGGAGACTCGTCTCTACGTGTGATGATGAGTCTTGCATGAATCTGTATGAGTGTTCCCCAATGAAAGCTCCTGCTTTGTTTGTTCTGGGAGACACTGCTTTGGAGAATTATCCCTGATGCTCTTCTTACTTGCTGCAGGTAATAGACCTCCCTTCACTCTTTTAGCTCCTGGTTGAGCTTGTCTGCTTTGCACTCACCAAGAGGTGAATTCATTCTGTTGAGTCATAGAAGGAGGCAGATAGATCCCAGGCTGTGGTCTCTTCGAGTCGGAGAATGGTGATTTTGAATTTTCAGAAATATTGGAACAAGGAGTAGAGAATCAGTCATTACTTCTAAGGTTTTCCCTTTCTAGAGTTTTGATGAAAAGCCAAAGATGTTTACCAAACTCCTCCCATAGAGGGATTCTAACTCCAAACTCTTACTTGTCTCCGTGGGCAGTAGATGAAATCTCTGAAAGAATGCAGCTACAGAGAGAAAACTCCAAAAATCCTATGTATGTATTCTTCCCTAATCTTGGACCCATTGACTGTGCATGCAAGGATGAGACCCCGTGGATCCCAGAGGCAATATTAACAGTTTGAGATTGAAAGAGCTAAGCAGAGATTTCATCTACTGCCCAACAAGGCAACTAAGAGTTTGGAGTTAGAATCCCTCTATGTGAGGAGTTTGGTAAACATCTTTGGCTTTTCATCAAAACTCTAGAAAGGAAAAACCTTAGAAGTAAAGACTAATTCTGAGAAGAAAGGCATTATCCCCCAGGACTATAGGCAAAACAAACATAGTACCACCCTAACAAAGCCTTAAACCAAGTTGTGTAGCGTGCAGGTGATCTGTGAATAATATCAACTTCTAGAACAAATTAGCAACCCTGTTTCAGATAAGATAACAAAATTAAGAGTCTATACAACTAGATGTTTAGGAGGCTGAGACAAGAGGATTGCAGGTTCAAGGCCAGCCTCAGTAATTTAGTGAGACCCTTAGCAACTTAGGTCTTTAGTGAGACCTTGTTTCAAAATAAAAAATGAAGAGGGCTGGGGGAGTAGCTCATAGGTAGAACACTCCTGGGTTCAATCCCCAGTACTAAGAAATAAATAAAATAAAATAAAATAAAATAAAATAAAATAAAATAAAAATATTAGATGAATAAAGAACACAAGAAAAATACCTTTGGTGATGAGGAAATCAATCAATAAAAATAGACCCAGAAATGACTAGAGATTGGGATTAGTGGGAAATCACATTAAACTAACCAATATAAAAATGTTAAAAAATTGAAGTAATAAATAAAGAAGATGGGCATGGTGGCACATCCCAGTCCTTGGGAGGCTGAGACAGAAGGATGACAGATTCAAGGCCAATGGTAAGTTAGTAAGACTAACTCACCACTTTCAAAATAAAATAGGGCTGCAGGTATATCTCAGAGGTAGAACACCCCTGGGTTAGAACCCCAGTACTACAAAAAAAAAAAAAAAAGAAGGAAGAATTTCAGAAGAGTTATAGAATCTTTAAAAAGAGAATCAATAGGGATTTTAAATACCTGAAATAAAAAATTAATTGGATGAGGTTAACAATATATTAGGTCTGACAAAAGAATGTATTCATAAACTTAAAAGCACATTATTAGAATTTATCTAGACTAAGAACACAGAGAGAAAGAATGATTAAAAAGCAAAGCAGAAACTTATCATTGAGTTCTGAAAAAGAGGAGAGTGAAAATTGGACAAAAGAAAAAAATGTTTAAAAATATATTGGCCAAGCTATCTCAAAGTTTAATCAGAAACATTAACCCACAGATCCAAGAAGCCCAGAAAACCCCAGACAGAACAAATACAATCACACATGGGCACGTTCTAGTCAAACTGCTGTCAACTGAAGAAAAGAAGAATCCTTAAAAACATTCAAAGGTGGGGGAAAGACATACAGGAGTATCTGGAGAATGTCAGTAGGTTTATTATTTAAAAAAGAAAGAAAAATGGAACAATGGAAGCAAGATAAAGGAATGACATCTTAAAGTGTCAGGGCAGGGACTGAGGTGTGGGGAAGCGCTATCACATAGGTAGAAAATATCTCCTAAAAATGAAGAGTAAAGACTTTATTTTCAAATAAACAGAAGCTGAGAAAATATATATTCAGACTCTCACTACAGGATATGTGTAAGGAAGCTCTTCAGGCTGAATGTGAATAGTATCAAATGAACATTGGGTCTACAAGGAAGGAAGAGCCCTAGAAACAAGAAACATGAGAGCTCTATTTTCCTTTTTTAATGTTATGAAATGCAGTGGACTGTTTAGAGAAAAATAATAAATTGAGGTTGTAGCTAAAGAGAAATAGAAAGCGATGATAGCGTGGAGACAGGATGAGAACATACTGTTTAAAGTTCTCACTACATGCAAAGCCATACAATGTTAATTCAATATCAGCCTAGATACCCTAACGATGCATACTGTTACTGGTAGAGCAATCATTAAAGGAAAAAAAATGAATGAATAAACACAAAAAGCCAACAGAGAAGATTAGTTAAACAAATAAAGCACAACCTGACTAACCAAAGAAGATAAGAAACAAGGAACAAGAGAGCGGTGCACCAAGAGTAAGATTGGTAGCTACTAAGCCATGCACACAGACAGACAATAAATAGGAGGCTGCTATAATTAATCCAAACTATATCAATACTTACACTAAATGCAAATAAACCAAACATTCAAAGGTAGGAAATAGAGGAAGCATCAAGTACATGTAGTTTCTAAGAGACACTCTTTAACTATAAAGACACAGATGAGTTGAAGCAAAAAGACAGGAAAGTGATGAACACAACCTCATGCCCTATATGAATATAAATTATAAATATGAGGAGGTTCGTATAATATACCAGGAAAAGCAGACTTCAAGGCAGGGAGTATTGCCATGGATAAAGGCTACTATTTCATTATCATTAATGAAATAATTACTTAACAACATCTGGAAATCTTAAACATGTATGCAATGAATAAAAATACTACAAAATACATAAAAAATACATACATGTATGTATATTTTTTATGTAATACATACATAAAAATTGACAACAAAAGTAAAGAGATAAATAGAAAAATAAGCAAGTATATGTATACATGTATGTATATTTTATGTAATACATACATAAAAAATTGATGACAAAAGTAAAGAGATAAATAGAAAAATAAGCAAATGGCAAACACAGTTAAATATTTTAATGCCAGTTAATTAGAATCGATAGATCAAGTAGACAACCATATAGGATGAACACAGAAGACCCAAAAGCAGTATTAATCTGCCTGTGCATGCTGACGTTTGTAGATCATATACCCATTGACTGCAGGACGTATTTTTATATTTTGATTGGTGTATTGTAATTATATATCATAATGAGGTTCAAAGTAATACAAACATACATGTACACATCACTTGGTATATTTTCCTTCGCATCCTACCCTGCTGCCCTACCCCGCTACATATTAACGAGATTGGTAGTTTTACCTTCATATGTGGACATATCATTATTTGAACTGTTTCCTTCATCAAGTCTCTTATTTTGTTCCTCACCTCCCTCCCCCAACCCCCTTTTACTACTCTACTAGTTTCTCTCCTCATTTATCTTAAGTCACTTTGGTTTTCTATTTTCTCTCTAGCTTCCTGGGTATCTTTTTTTTTTTTTGCGGTACCGGGGATTGAACCCAGGGGTGTTCTACCTCCGCGCTACGCCCCCGGCCCTATTTTTTATACTTTATTTTGAAACCGGGTCTCACAAAGTTGCAGAGGGCCTCACTAAGGAGAGAAAGAGAGAGAGAGAGAGAGAGAGAGAGAGAGCGAGAGAGCTGAGGCTGGCCGCGAACCCAGATCCTGCGGTCTCTGCCTCTCAAAGTACTGGGATTACAAGCGTGCGCCACCACGCCCGGCCTAGCTTCCTGGGTATCTATAGTGACACATTCATATCCATGTTTATGACAGCACAATTCCCAATTCCCAAATTATGGAACCAACCTTGGTGTCCATCAACAGATGAACTGATAAGAAAATGTGGCATATGCACACAATGAAATTTTATTCAGCCATAAAGAAGAACAACATTGTGCCATTTTCAGGAAAAGGGATGGAACTAGAGAATGTTATGCTAAGTGAGATCCGTCAGTTTCAGAAAGTCAAGGATCATATTTTTTTCTCAAATGTGGAAGGATGTATATTCTTTTCAAGAGCATCTGGGACACTATAAAGATAGATTATATGTTACCCCTTAAAACAAGTCTCAATAAATGCCAACTGAGTGAAATCCTACATAGTATGTTCTCTGACAAGAGTAGAATAACATTGGAAGTTAATAAGTATAAGATATCAGAAAAAGCCCAAAATATTTTTTGAAATAGAAGAAATCACTGGGGCAGTTTAAATATTTTGAAATGGATGATAATAAAAACATAGCATATTAAAATTTGTGAGGGGTAACAAAAATGCTCTGAGGTAGACATATAGGTTTAAATGCTTATACTATAAAAAGATACATTTGAAATCAGTGATGGATAGCTCTACTATATGAAGCAAGTAAAAGAATGAATTAATCTCAAATCAAATAAAAATACGGAATAATAAAGATGAGATCAGAAATCATGACATAGAAAAAAGACCAATAGTGACCAATGTTGACCAGTAGAGAAAGTCAACAAAGTTTTTGTTCTCCAAAAGGATTCCTAGACCAACTTAAAAAAAAAGAAGAGAGAAAATATAGATTACTACTAACAGTGTAATAGGGAAATATTGTGTTGGTGATCCCCAGATTATATTAAAACATCAGGTTTGATGTTTTGCTAGTTGGACTTATAGGTTTGGGCACACAGGTACTGTTTGTGGCTAAGACAGTTTACAGCATGCTATGGTTAGAATATGTCCCTTCCAAAATTCAGATATTGACACTTAATAACCAATGTGGTGGTATTAAGAGGGAGAGCCTTTAAGAGGGGATTAGGTCATTAGGGCTCCTCCTCCCATGAATTGAATTAGGTTCCCTTACAAAAGGGCAAAACAGAGGGAGTTTATCTCTCTTGCCCTTCTGCCTTCTGCCATGTGAGGACCCTCTTGTCACGTAGGAATTTCAAAAGATTTAGGATGTTTATGTTAGAAACCAGAGTTGAACATCAAATATTAGAACAAAAGATATACTTATCACCCCTATCACTCACAGAATAAAGATTCCATAAATAAAGCCACATATATATGTTCAGTTGGTTTATGATAAGGGTGTCAAGGTAATTCAGAAGGCCAATTTTTCAAGAAATAATGATGGACCAACTCAAGTTTTACCTCATACCATTCATGAAAGTTCTTTTGAGCTGGATCATAGACTTAAATCATAAAAACAAAAACTATAATATGTCTAGGAGAAATATAAAAAAGAGTATTTTCATGTCTAAAGTAGATGAAAAATTCTTAGGAGTCAAAAAGCACTAAACCTAAAAGAAAAAAACAAGCTGGGCCTTTGCAAAATTAAAATCTTCTGCTCTTGAAAAAAATACCATCAAGAAAGTAGATATATAAGTCATAGACAGGGAAATATAATCACAAAGGACTTACCTCCAGAATATACAAAGATCTTTTACAGTTCAGTAATAAAATGACAAATAACCCAATGAGAAAATGCGCAAATTACTTTCAAAAGAAGGTATACAATTAGCCAATGAGTATATGAGAAAATGCGTTACCCAATTAGTTTATAGGGAAGTACAAATCAAAACTCTATGAAATATTACTTTACAGATGTTAGATTGACTAAAATGAGAAAGACTGCAAAGACAAGGTAGGTGGAGATGTAGAAGAACATCCTGGAACCCTCCAAGTTTACTGGTGGGAATGTAAAATGGTTCAAATACCTTGAGAAACAACTTGGTAACTTCCTATATAGCTAAAAATAAACCCGTCTGGCAACCCAACAATCCTACTCTTAGATAATTACCCAAGTGAAATGAATGCACATTTACACACACACATACACACACACACACACACACACACACACACACCTGTAGAAGAATTTTATAATAGCCTTATTCATAATAGTTAAAAACTCTTATCAACTTCAATGTCCATTTACAGGTCAATGGATAAACGAACTCATTTATTCTTATAATGGAAAATGGAGCTAACTTATAGTATGCGCAATTAGCAAAGACCAACCTTAAACACATTGTATTGAGTGAAAGAAGCTAGCCACAAATAACATATACTATATGACTTCATTTATATAAAGTTCTAGCACTATTCTGGAACAGTACCTCTAGATGGGAGGTGGGCAAGGTGGGTGTTGACTGATAAAGGTGGGAGGAACTTTCTGAGGTGCTGGAAATAGTCCATATTTTAACTGGGATGTGGTTACAGGGGAAATACACTTGCCCAGACCCAATGAACTATACTCAAAGCTGGAGAATTTTGTTGTACATAAACAAGAATTCAGTTAGAAAAGCAAAAACAATGTTCATCCCTCTAGAGTCAGATTGGTGAAGGGACAATCCTGAATCCTTGGTTCTAAATTCTCCAAGCCTCTAAGCCTGGATTCTTGGTTCTAAATTCCATGCACTTTTTTCTTTCTCCCTGGGAAGGGTGACCTTGGGCTTTGTACCCCAGGCCTTCTCAGCCCTCTCTCTGGCCTGTGGGGCTCCGGACAGCCCATCCCTCCCACACCTACTGAGTGCCTTTCTCTGCTTTTGACTCCACACCAGGTTCTTTGATAAAATGCTTCCCTGGTGAAACGATTTCCTTCCTTATGCCCATGAGCTTGCACAAATTTGCAGCTGATTTCTCCCAGGGGAACAATCTCCACTTAAAGTCAAAGCCACTGAGGGGCTCCTCTTGTCTCAGAAGCATTTGTAGAGCTGAATGCGGTGTTTCCATTCCCAGGGTGGCGTTTGTTCCTGCAATCTGCAAGCCTGCCTCCCGCCTACAAACAGGCACCACTGTGCTCAGGTAGCTCTGTCCTGAGTAGGTAGGTGATCCTGAACCCTAGCTAACGGGATAATGAGCTGTCCCAAGTTTCTTACTCTCTAAGGGACTGAAGCTGCGTGCTCTCCCCCCACCCCATCCGCTGCATCTGGGGATGAGGATTTTATCTCTTGATCACAGTCTCCTTAGACAGACAGTCGTCTCCCTTCCCAGCCACCGTGTGAGCCTTTCCTCCTTCACAAACAATCACTAATGATATTTTCTCTCTGGACTGACACCTGCCTTATTAGGAACCTACTCGACTCTGCAGCCGCACCTGAGCAGGGCCTTTGGCCTCCGGGCTGCCTGAAGGCAAGCTCAGTCCAACAGGGGAATGACTCAGAGAGGCAGTTTGGAAAATCAGAATTGAGATTCAGAGACTTCTGAGTGGTTATGTCCCTGAGGGATACGTGATGATGCACAGGTATTTTCCGAGTCACCAATTTTATTTTATTTTGGGGTTTTGCTAACCTTTGTATAATGCAATATAACAAGCTCCCTTGCTTCAGGCACATGTGGTTTGCATTTTGGAGAGAGCTCCTTTCTCTGGGCAGGGGCATTCCCTGGCCTGGGGGAGTTCGGAAGTGGGGAAACAAAGTGGAGAAGAGGCCCATCTGCGTTTCTTTGCCAGCTCTTTGCAGATCAATGTAGAAGGACAGAGACTATGGCTGCCTGCATTTGAAGCTCTGAGAGATGTGAGGACAGGAAATGCCATACGGGGTTTGCATGGGAACGCACCGGGCAGGGGAGTGCAGACGTGTCCCCCAGACATGCTGCTATTCAGACATCCTGGGAACCTGATGCCCTTTAACTTCCCCCAAGCTGGCAGCTCCAGGGGGTCTAGCCTGTGGATATGGGAGGACATTAAGTGTGTAGCTCAGCCAGAGAGAACATGAACTTCCAGTTCTGATCCCAAAGAGGGGTTCCAAATGCTGTACTGGTCTGGAGCCCCTGTGTCCAGTGCTACCGACCAGCAAGTGCCGCAGATCCCTGTACTGTCTGAAGGTAGCTTCTGTGGACCTAGCCTGCTGGCCAAAGGTTTGGTTACTATGGGACATCTGTGACCAGAATGGGGAGCAGATGGGCAGGTGAGTCCGAAAGAGCAGATTTGTCATCTTTAGAAAGTGGAGCAAGGAGGCATAGTGACCAGCCCCTGGAACATAGAGAGCAGCATTGAAAATAAAGCCCAGGCTCAGCAGTTAGACAGCTGTGCATTTGAATCCCAGCGTTGACTCTTACTAGCTGTGTGGCTTTGGGAAAAAATATTGGCCACTCTGAGTCTATTGTTTCTTCCTTTGTGGACTGGAGAAAATATATCTCATAAGGTTGTTGTGAGAATTCAAATAGATAACTGATACAACAAAGTACTTAACTTTGGGCTTGGCACATAATAGCCATGAAATAGTTAGTGGCATTTGGCTCATTAAATTTAACTTTGAATCACTAAGCCTGAGTTTGAGACCAGATATGCAGTTCCAAGCTACTAAGACAGAATCTTTCAAATGTCATTTTCCCTACTTACAAGATGAAGAACGTAATGTCCCACTCATGGAATTGCTCTGTCTCTAAGAAACCTTCTCTGATTGCTTGCCACACAGAGGGCTGCTTCTCAGACTTCAATATGCTCGTGTCAAAACACGGCTTCTGATTCTATGTCTGTGATGGAGCCCGTGATTCTGCATCATTAACAAGTTTCCAGATGATGTTGCTGTTGGAGATCCATGGAGCACACTTTGAGTAACAAGGACGCAGAATCAATCACTCCTTTCTCTGTGTATGTTCATACCCTGGTGGTACTCATAGGCATGTTCGGTGATGTGTATGTACATGTGTGTATGTGTGTGCATTTGTCTGTGTCTCTTATGTATCTGGGCACCCTTATCGGACATGGACCATGTCTCTCTGTCTTCTCCCCGTTTTTCACAGATAGGTCTGCCATTGTCTAGGGCTTTGAACAACTCACATACACAGGAGGGTTCTAGCTGAATTCTCCATCCACCTGTGAAGCTTTGAATCAAGTGACTCTCTGCAATCTGGGATAGAGATACCCAGCTACAACTACTGGGCAACTGCACTGCTCCAGGGTCTCCTCGGCTTCCACTCACATAACCCCGCACCTGTGGGGCTGCATTGTCCATAGACAGAGCTTGCCTTCACCGTCTCCACCCATGTTGGCACATGGAACTCAGTCCTGGTCTTGGTACCCAGGATTCAGCATCCCTCCAGCCTGGTGCCTGCTACCCTCTGCTTATGCACCTAAAGGCCAATCACCCGGATAGAGAACTATCACCTGACCTTCCTGGCCTTCCTCCCTGTGCCCGTGACTCAGTGCTAGACTACTGACTCCTTGTCAGTGGCCTGCGGAAGCTTGGTCTCACCTGACCTCAGCTGACATCATACCCACAGCTCCCACCCACCAGACCCTGTCTCCCTCCCCTCAGCTCCTCCCCATTCAGCCTGGTAGGAACTCTCCTCCCTCCAACATGGTAGACCACTTGTCTAGCATGTGCACAGCCCTGGCTTCCATCCCTAGCACTGCAAAAAGAGAAAGAAAAGAAAAAAGAAAAGAACAGGAAAAATCTCTTCTTGAGTCTTACAAGGTGCTCAGAGTGATCAATAAATTGCAAAACTCAGAGGTAGCTTTCAAACCACGTGCCTCATCCACGGCCCTGTTCCGGCCCATGAGCCTCACCCCCCCCACACACACACACATTCCCCAGCCTGAACCCAGGCTCAGTGTGTCTCACAAACTCCACGCACGTCATGTTGGTTTGGGTTTTGTTTTGTTTCTGTCTCCTTCTGGGCTTCTCCATCTCTTTTTATTCTTTTTGCCTATCTATTCCTCCATCACCCTTTCCCTCTGTTCTCTCCTCCCTCTGCTTCTCTGCCCGCTACATGTGTGTATGTGTGTGGTACCGGGGATTGAACCCAGAGGCATTTTACCCTTGAGCTACATCCCCAGTCCTTTTGGTATTTTTTGCTTTGAAACAGGGTCTCCCTAGGTTGCTGAGAGTCTCACTAAGTTGCAGAGGCTGGTCTCAAACCTGCCATCCTTTTGTCTCAGCCTCTTAAGTACTGGGATTACAGGTGCTCGCCACCACGCTCGGCTCTGCCTGTACCTTGCTTCTCCGTTCTCTGTGCCCCTCTCTCCCATCACTCTAGTCTGTTCTCTCCTGTGCCTTCTTCAGAGCTCCCTCCACTTTCCCTGGCTCCCTCCCTCCCTCTGGCTCTCTTCCTTGTTTCTTCCCCCAGGGTTTCTGAATTTCTCTGTCTTCCTGTCACTCGCTCTCAGGTCCTGAGTATATTTTCCATCTTCACATACCCAAACAAAACTGGAGGAGGAGAGCGGGAACGGGCCAGCTCTTCTCTTCCAAAGCCTGAGAAGCTGGCCTGGAGCCTGGAGCTGGCAGAGCTCGGTGCCGACCCTGCAGGCAACCTTGCTTGGTGGCTGGAGAGGAGCATGAGGTCCCCCTGAGCGGTGCCCCTCTGCCTCGCCCAGCGGGCAGTGCTTTGGACCTGACAGAGTTGATCTGTGATGCAGGCAGTTCAGACCAACACACATTCCTCTTGGCACCAGTTTCCAAACCACTGCGCACACAGCCTTGCACCCCTCCTGTTGCTCCTTTCTGAGAAAGAAGAATGTGACTTCCCTGTGCCTTCGCCATCACTATCTGCACTGAAGTTCTCTCTGGAGGGCAGGCCTGTTTCTGATTTCTTCACTCTTTCCAAACAATTTGCAATGATCGTGAGTTCTCTTTACAGGAAGAAAAAAATGGTATGAAGCCGGGCGTGGTGGTGCATGCTTGTAATCCCAGTACTTGGGAGGCTGAGATAGGAGGATTGCAGGTTCGCGGCCAGCCTCAGCTACTTAGTGAGGCCCTCTGCAACTTAGCAAGACCCTGTTTCAAAATAAAGAAGAAAAAATAGGGCTGGGTGTGTAGCTTGGAGGTAGAAGCCCTTGGGTTCAATCCCCAGTACCACAAAATAAATAAATAAATAAATAAAAGGTATGAAATAAACTCAATGAGCGTGGTGGGTGGAGTCACCTTTTGGACCACCACGGTCTATTATAGTTCTTGCTTTGCCAGCCTTTAAACACACAAATGCACAAAAAGCATAGCACACAGGCCTTGCCCTCTCTCCCCAAACCTGGTTTAAAAGCATTCCTCCCTAGTAGGCATGGTGGCGCACGCCTGTAATCCCAGGAGGGGAGGCTGAGATGGCAGAATCACAGGTTCCAGACCAGCCTCCGCAACTTAGCAAGGCTCTCAGCAACTTAGCGAGACCCTGTCTCAAAAACAAAAAATAAAATAGGGATGGGGTGTAGCTTCATGGTAGATTGCCCTTGGGTTCAATTCCCAGCACCACAAAATAAACACACAAACAACAACAAAAACAAACAAACAAAATCATAGCATACAGGGATCAATTTAGATTTCTACACTGGGAAAAGCCATTCTATACAGAAAGGGTCTCTGCTTCTCTTTGAGGCTTGGGAAGAAGAATTTAAGGTTTGTGATCAATACTTTAGAAGTATTTTAAAGCAAGAATAATCAATTAGTGTGCAATAGTCACCTACTAGCAATCATTTGGCTGCTTTTAACTTCTCCCCCAAAGGAGCCAAGAAACTCCCTGGTCAGGGATGGCAGAGTATTTAAGTGGTCTAGCCATGCCCTGCGAAACATCAAAACCCTATAGGTTTTGCAGGTCACATTGAGAATACCAAAGCTGCTCTGTGCAGGAGAAGCCTGGCTTTTGTTTCTTGAGTCATTTTAGGAGAGAAGGATGGCGTCTCTGGTATCTGCTGACACTTTCTTGTATCTTGCTACATGGCATCATAAAAACAAAATGCCCAGTCTAATTTCACGTACGTGCCTTTGCTGCATATTACATTATCACACAATTAGTACGGTGATGGGTGATCTGGGCAGGCAGAATGATATTGCTGTGAGTGACCTATTATTATCTGCAGAATATATTTTACATGGAAATTAAATGAATTCTGTCAGAGCTCTGAGGCCGGGGAGAGAAGAAAATGCTGCATTGTTCAGTTCTGTTAGCTGGAGAGACTGCACAGGGCGATAAAGAGACCTGTGTTTGTGCAAACAAGGCGTAGGCTTCCAGTTTGAAAGCTGCATTTGTTACACCAAAGCTCAAAATAGGAAATATGTGTGGGCAGAAACAACGAAGATGAAAGGGGAGAAAACTAATTATTACTACCACTGCATTTGCGTATGGGGGTATTTATATAATGTGTTAAACTTCTTTTGTTGAGAAAATGTTTGTCATATTAGTGAGAATGAAACTTTACCTTAGAGGGGGTATTCTAAGCCTTCATCACTTTCAGCTAAGTGAGATTACTTTCCCTTGGACTGATCTGCACTCTCTTTTCTCTGCTGTGTTTCAGTGAGCATCGTCTTTGGAGCATCCTCTTCTCTCTGTTGTACACATGCATGTGACTTTGATTTTCCCCTTTCCCAGGCATATTGCAAGTATCAATACCAAATAAAGAATGAGAGGGAAAATACCACTTTCTGGAGTCAGAGTGGTTTGTGAAAAATAACATTTGTGACTGAGAAATCTATAAAAAGTTACAGACTCATGGAGACCTAAATGTTTGGGGCATCATAGCCCTAACCAAGTGCTCTGAGATACAGAGGAAGAATTGGAGGGACCTCATTCACTAACTTCACACTAATGATCCCAGTGACCATGCCTACTCAACTGTAAAAGGAAATGGAGAAGTTTGACTTCATTCTCTCAGAGTTTGAATTCAGTATTGGGGATTGAACCCAGGGGAATTCTACTCCCAGGGCTACATCCCCAGCCCTTTAAAAAAAAATGTTTTTTGTTTTGAAACAGTCTTACTAGATTGCTGAGAGTCTCACTACATGGCTGAGGCTGTCCTCAAGCCTGGGATCCTCCTGTGTCAGCCTCCTAGGTACTGGGATTACATGCCTGCACCACGACGCCTGGCTACATTTGGATGATTATTATTTTTCTTCTTTTTTTTTTTGCGGTACCGGAGATTGAACCCAGGGGCTTTCTACCTCCAAGCTACACCCCTGGCCCTATTTTTTATACTTTATTTTGAAACCGGGTCTCACGAAGTTGTGGAGGGCCTCACTAAGTAGAGAGAGAGAGAGAGAGAGAGAGAGAGAGGGAGAGAGACAGAGACAGAGAGAGCTGAAGCTGGCAGCGAACCCGGATCCTCCGGTCTCCGCCTCCCAAAGTACTGGGATTACAAGCATGCGCCACCACGCCTGGCTGGATGATTATTATTTTGACTCACCAATCTGATAAATTTTAGAGAAGGAACTCACCATGAACAAATCATTGCGCAGGGTTTTAAAGAAGATTGTTTGGGGTATGTGTTAGCTTTCCATTGCCATAACAAATGCCCAAGATAAATCAATTTAAAAAGAGGAAAGGTTTATTTTGGCTTACAGTTTTGAGGGTTTAGTCCACGGTCGGCTGATCCTATTGCTTTATTCCTGTGGTGAGGCAGTGCATCAGGGCGACAGTACATGGTAGAGGAAGCTGCTCACCTCATGGCAACCAGAAAGCAAAGACAGAGAGGAAGAGACTGGGGTCCCGATATTCCGGAACTTCAAGAGAATGCCCCAGTCACCTAATTGTTTTACTACACCCCACTTCCTAAAGGTCCCACCACCTCCATTAGCACCACAGGCTCGTGACCAAGCCTTTAACACGGGGGTGTTTTGGGGCCAGTGTTATCCAAAACATAGCAGGGATTAGCTAAATTCTAAACAAATCCTTTCTACCAAGCATCCAGTAAAACCCTTTCCACTTTTGAGGCACCTGGTTTTCAAGGGTATAAAGACTGGTCACCTCTCCTCCCCACTCCCCATGCCTGGGGATCTTGTGTCCAAACGAGTCTGTGATTGGAAATTAAATTTCAAGGCATTAGCAAGAGGGTTTAGTAACTCTGGATCAAGGGTGCAGCGTAGCTATGGGAGAGGCTGGGGAGGAGGTGTAAATTCTAGCAAAAACAAATTCCCCAGCTCATCTTTCTAGTTGAGTGGTGTCACAGATTCATTGAGTTATTTTGTTGTCAGTGGTGTTTTTAGTTTGGTTTTTAATTTTTCCCTTCTGGATTTTCCAGAATATCATATATTATGAAGAATGTAACAAATGAGGTTTGGAAAAGAGAAGTACAGGAAAAATCTTTCTCCATCTGCTGTGGAAATACTCATGTTAATGTCATCTGGAGATTGGAACTCATTAGGAAATTGTTGAAACACTGTACTAATACTCAAGAAAACACAAGGCAGTGGTCTCCAAATTCCTATGCATCAGAAGCACTAGTGGAAATTGTCAAGAGTTGGAGAAAAGTTATTTACTTGGTCCTGGACAGGGACCGAAGGTCTGTGTGTTTAATAAACTCTCCACGTGATCTTGAAGGTGGTCTTTGGCCAGACTGAGCAAGTCACTAGTATAAGAGTGAAGTGCTTAAACTCTGTCCGTATTGGTTGAGTCATTTTATGTAAGGCCATGAAGACTTAAAGTGAATCTAAATAAAGCACCCCTATCGATCCCAACATATACTTGGTGCTTGATACCAGTTACTCGTGTTACCTCCATCCCAGTGGGTTGGGATAAGCCCATAGGATTCCACGCTATAGATGTCTCTCGTCCACAGTTCCCAGGCATAACAGATAACTGCAGAAATCTATGGGCTCTGGAATCTTAAACCAAATATGACCCCAAGAATTCAAGGCATGGAGCTGCACTAGGGCTTCTGACTTAGAAAAGCTGAGAAGGAGGATCAGCACACACTGAGAGGAGACAGTGAGGAGAAAATCCAGAAGAAAAGAATCGCAGAGGTCTTTTATGAGATCCAGTCTTTCTTTCTTTCTCTTTCTTTCTCTTTCTTTCTTCTTTCTTTCTTTCTTTCTTCTTTCTTTCTTTCTTTCTTTCTTTCTTTCTTTCTTTCTCTCTCTTTCTCTCTCTCTCTCTCTCTCTCTCTCTCTCTCTCTCTCTCTCTTTCTTCTTTCTTCATGCATTTATTCATTTATTTACTGTGGTGCTGGGGATTGGACCTAGGGGCATTTTACCTCTGAGCTATTCACCCAGCCCTTTTTATTTTTTGTTTTTGAAACAGGGTCTCACTGGGTTGCTGAGTCTCACTACTTGCTGAGGCTGTCCTCAAACCTGTGATCCTCCTGTCCAGCCTCCCAAGTACTGGGATTATAGGTGTGAGCTACCATGCCCAGTGATCCAGTGTATCTTGTAGGAGTCTATTAGGATTTTTTATTTTAAATGGTACTGGGGATTGAACCCAGAGGTATTCTATCTCCGAGCTACACCCCAGACCGATTTTATTTTGAAACAGGGTCTCACTAAGTTGCAGAGGGCCTCGCTAAGTTTCTGAGGCTGGACACGAACCTGCGATTTGCCCTGACTCAGCCTCCCAAGTACTGGGCTCACAGGAATGTGCCATCACGCCCGACTATTAGGATCATTTAAAGTGAGCAGATGAAGCTGGCCACTACATTATGTGATGGTTGTAAAACTGCAGGAGAGTCCACGTAAACTATCACAAACTCCAGAAGTATCTTACTTATGAATTAGCCTTGGGGTATGTTCTTTTTCAGTTATTAGTAATACTTAATTATTAGCTAAATTTCCTTAAACATTTCTAGAAAAAGGTCTTCATGTGTTAGGATGATTTGGGGTCAATGATTCGTTCCCAAATTGGAAAAAAAATCACATTCAACCTTAGACAGTTGAGCACTATAAAGGAAGCCACTAAGTTATGTTCACTTTTGTAACTAGTACATTCAAAACAAAAGTTTGCTCCATGAAGAAATGACTTAATGCATGAAAATTATACATATATTATATTTATATATAATTTTAAACTATATGTGAATATATAGTTTAAAAATTCTTTCATTAATTCTGTCAAATCATTCTACAATTAATTTACTTATTTTGGCACAGAGGTTCGTTGATATTATAAATACATTTTTACATAAACTTCATTATTTCTAAAATTCCCAAACATGCTTTTCAGCATGTTTCTAGCTATCAATTTAGGCCCAGATGTACCATTTGCTATGAAATACTTCCTTGTATTCTAAAACAGAATGGCAATTTTCATGTTTTATTTTCCATGGAAGTATAAAAGCCTTAATTCTCTATTTGTTTCATTTTTTTATGAATATTGGAAGCTGGGAATGAGCCTGGAGCCTCAAAGGTAAAAAAAACATTTTCATAATACTAGAACTCAAATATGGATTGATCTGACTCCGCTTCAGGATTTCAGCCCTCTCTTTCATGCAGTTCACCTGCTTTGTTTACGTGTAATTTGTGGAGTATACAGTGTGCCCATATAAAATACACGATTCAATAGTTTTAGTTTATTCATAGAATTGTGCGACTATCAGCGGTTTGATTTGAGGACATATTTGTCACTCCCCAAAGAAATCCTTGTTGACTCCTTATAGTGTTAGGTCACCATTAACCTACTTTCAGTCTGTATATTCACTTACTCTGACATTTTATATAAATGGAATCATCCAAAATATGGTCTTCTCTGACTTTACGCTTAGTATAACATTTTTCGAATTTTGCCTGGGTTGCAGCATGTATCAGAACTTCAATTTTTATTTTTATCATATGCTTATCTATCTCAAATTTTCTTCCTTCATTTGTTGTTGAACGTTTGGGCTGTCTCTACTTTTTGCCTATTATGAATAACGTGGCACTAAACATTTGTGTATTGGTTTCTGCTATACGTTTTTGTTTCTCATAAGTATGTACCTAAAAGTGGAAATGCTGGATCATCTGGTGACTGCTTCACAGTTTGAAGAACTGGCAAACTTTTCTACGGAGGCTGCATCATTGTACATCTCCGCTAGCATTGCCTGAGAATTCCAAGGTACCCATGTCTTTGTCAGCATTTGTTACTTACTTTCCTTTTTTTTTTGTTTTTTTGTTTTTTTTTTTTTGCGGTACCGGGGATTGAACGCAGGGGCGTTCTACCTCTGTGCTACACCCCCGGCCCTATTTTTTTTTACACTTTATTTTGAAACCGGGTCTCACAAAGTTGCGGAGGGCCTCACTAGGTAGAGAAAAAGAGAGAGACAGGGAGAAAGAGAGAGAGCTGAGGCTGGCCGCGAACCCGGATCCTCCGGTCTCTGCCTCCCAAAGTACTGGGATTACAAGCGTGCGCCACCACGTCCGGCCTACTTACTTTCCTTTTTATTCTAGCCATCTTTGAATATGAAATGGGATCTTATTGTAATTCAATTTGCATTTCCTGGTGACTAATGGTGCCGAACATCTTTTCATGTGCTTATTGAACATTTGTGTGTCTTCTTTGGATATTTCCCCCCTGAGGTCTGAACTTATGTAACATTTGAACTGTCCAGTTGTTAATGGTAGATGAAAATCAACTTTGAACTGGTTTGTTTTGTTTACCTTTTCAGTGATGATTTTCATAATCTTTTAAAAAACAATTTTGTTTTTATTGTACATATTTATTGGGTACAGTGTGATAATTTGATATATATATGTCTGTACATATATCTATATATGATTTATAATGATAAAATAAGACTAGCATTTCTAACGCTTTAAACATATCATTCCAATTCTACTTAAGGTAATATTGGAAATAGATATTCTATATTTTCAATAGATATTCTACTTTTTTCTCTTCTTGGGTCAATTTTGATGATGTATATATTTTTAGAAAATCTTGCATTTCCACTAAGTTTTCAAATCAGTTCCATAAAGTTGTATGTATGATTCCCTCCCCCACTTTTTTTGTGGCAATAGGGATTGAACCCAGGGGCTACACCCCCCAAAAACTTTTTTATTTTTTATTTTGAAACAGGGTCTCCCTAGGTTGCTGAGAGTCTCACAGTATTGCCAAGGCTGGCCTCGAACCTGTGAACCTGTGATTCTCTTGTCTCAGCTTCTCAAGTACTGGGATTACCTGAGTGTGCCACCACGCCCAGTTGTATGATTTCCTTTTATCTCTGTCAGTAGGTCTTCTTTCTCGTCTTTCTCATAACCATGCCTCTCTTCTCTCTCTCTCTCTCTCTCTCTCTCTCTCTTCCCCTCTCTCTCCATAGCAAAACTACTGATTTGTGTATGTATTGGTCTTTTTTTTTGTGGTACCAGGGATTGAACCCAGGGGCGTTCTACCTCCGAGCTACACCCCCGGCCCTATTTTTTATACTTTATTTTGAAACCGGGTCTCACGAAGTTGTGGAGGGCCTCACTAAGTAGCTGAGGCTGGCCGCGAACCCGGATCCTCCGGTCTCAGCCTCCCAAGTACTGGGATTACAAGCGTGCGTCACCACGCCCAGCTTGTATTGGTCTTTTTGATGAAACATTTTTTTGGATTTCATTGCCATTGCTATTTCTAAATTTTTATTAATTATAGACTGCTAATCATCCTTTGCTTTTCTTTTGGTTTATTTTGCTTCTTTTTCCTGAGTTATTAAAATGAGTATGACATTTATTAATATTGTTTATGATTTAGTTTTAAAATGAATAATTTCTTAATCTATGAATTTAAATTGTGGTTTTGCTTTCCTCTGAATTGAGCTTTTAGGTAACTTCCATATGTTTTGGTGTGTGGGTATTTACCTCTTCACTGCTTCTTAGGTTTATAACTCAGTTATTTAAAATTATGTTTTTTGCTTTGATTTGTTTTATTTGGTACTTGGGATTGAACCCAGGGGCATTCTACCTCCCAGCTACACCCCAGCCTTTTTAAAATTTTTTTTGAAACAGGGTCTCACTAAGTTATTGAAGGTCTTACTAAGTTGCTGAAGTTGGTCTTGAACCTGTGATTCTCTGGTCTCAGCCTACGAAGTACTGGTATGACAGGCATGTACCACCATGCCCTACTTAAAGGTATGTTTCTTGATTTTTAAGTAATTTTGATTTCTACTTGCTTTTGGTCACTATTTGTACTTTTATGGAATTAATATCAAGGAATGTGATTAGTATAATGTCTTTAATTTTATTAGGTCAAATACATGATTTCATGAATTGCTAGTGGTGCTAAATTGGCATAGTGATTTGGGAGAACAATTTGTCAATATCACATATATATATATATTCTGTGACACAACCTTTCCAATTATAGATTATATGAAAGTCATGCATCTATACACGCCGAAGATAGCATCCATTTTTGTATATATGAAAAGAGAGAATGTGGATATATATGTGTATGTATATATATATATATATTTGTATGTGTGTGCATATATGTATGTGTATACAGGTACATATATATAAAATTGTAGTTTCAAAAAATGCAATCAACCTAGTTAACCTACAGGTAAATCTTCTTTATGATGGGAGTGAGTTAATAACCTGTGGTCAACTCACACAGTGCATTGCTTAACTACACCAAAAATGAATTTGTGTGTATATCGACAGACAAATCTTACAAATATATTGTGCAGTAAGGTGTAAAATGATATGCATAGTATGGAAATCTTCATTTAAAACTGAAATGGAGGTGAGTGTGGTATTGTACACCTATAATCCCAGGACTTGGTAGGCTGAGACAGGAGGATCCCAGGTTTAAAGCCAGCCTCAGCAACATAGTGAGGCCCTTTGCAACTTAGTGAGACCCTGTTTCAAAATAAAAAATAAAATAGGGCAGGGGGTTTAGCTCAAAGGTAGAGTACCCTGGGTTCCATCCCTAGTACCACACACGCACATAAATAAATAAATAAATAAATAAATAAATAAATAAATAAATAAAATTTAAATAGTCACAACAATACTACATATTATTTGTGGAATAACCATAGGCATTCACCTAGAAAAACATGCACAAAAAAGTTATATATCAAGTTGTGGATATTGGTCACTCCTGGGGTAGGAGAGAGAGGGGAAGGAATATTGTGGTCAAGTTTTAGTCATACTGTATCGTTTATTCATTAAAAGTAAATTGAAGCAAACTTGGCAAAAGAATAGTATGTGTTTAATCTGGGACTAGCATACCTGGGTGTCTGTCTATTGATGGCTCCTGCTCCGGCCTAAGTAGCCAGAGAAATGACTTGGCGTACTCAGCACAGTTTCCTCCAGTGAAGTCCAGAGATACGGAAGAGGCTCAATTTTAAATAAGTGTGGAAGAAAAGTTCAAGTCATACAAGAAACAATGGAAAGGTTATTATCTTACTAGAAAATAGAAGACTTGACCAGAATAGGATTACTCTCTAAATAAATCCAGGACTTTTTTTCTTATGGAAGGATTTGGACTTATTCTATGTGGGTAGGGAGCAAATATAGAAATAATAGTTTGAAACTTGGAAAATGCAGATTCTAGACCAAGTTATGTCAGATCAACCCAACTGCCAGGACGGTCTTAAATCAGAATAGAGGCTTCAGGAGGAAGTGATTTTCTTGTCTGAGCATGTTCAAACAGAGATAAAACAGCCCTTCTTATAGAATGTTTAGCAGGATCCATGTCAATGGATATTGTCTATTGAGGCCTTACTGTGCTTTACACTTTTTATATTTATTAATTTATTTAATTCCCATAATGACCCCAGGGTCTCGTGATAATTCGGAAATAACTTCTCTGATGCTTGCAAAGCACATACCACAGTATCTGGTGCCTGATTATCTCTTAGGAAATTAGGTAGATAGCTTATGAGCAGCTTGACTGGATCCCCATTTTTCTTGCAAAAATCTTGCCAGTCAACTGAGGGGTTATCATCCAGAGACTAGACACAGCCAGAATGCATTTCACTCACAGTCTTTTACTTAAACCAGATCACTCCTACATGAGACAGTTAGAGATAGAAGGCACTGAGGATGAAATGTCAGTGATTAGACTAAGATCACACCCAGTGAGTGGATGTTGGATAAAGGGTATTGAACTTAGGAATGTGTAAGTTCATAGTAGCAATACCTCTATCTCTTACCAGGGGCTTTGTGTCCCTGAGAGAGTGTGTTGGTTCACTATGTCTGTGTCTACCAATCATACGTCCCCTTTGTCTCCAAATTGTAAGAGGTTTAGTTCCTATGTAGGGTCAATGTAAGTTCTCAGAAAATAGATAACCCAAACATATACAAGGGAGATAGTAATTCATCCCTTAATTTAAACCCCTGTCAAAAGGGTATTCTATTGTACTAACTATCAGAGCTATTTGCAGATAGAATCCTGTGTGGCTGCCTTTTCCCAACAACAGACATAGTTCTGAGCTTTTCAAATCCTGGGAATGATTTGGCTGGATAATGTCAGCTGATTATGAATTTCTGGTGTGTGGCCCACAGCCATTGGTGATGAATCAGGCTGCTACACAAGGGGACTTTTGATCAAGAGCACATTTCTGCATAATGAGAAGTAAAGTAGTGCAGATTAATGGTGTCAGTCCTTTAATGGGACCTGGGAAAATGGCTGGGTGATGGATCCTTTTTGCAGAGAACAGCCCAGTCTTCTGCCTCCCGGATTTGCATCAAGGGGAGCCCAAGGGGAGCCACTGAAAGGTCATTGCATCTCTCTTTGACAGGTGTTGGCACTAGAGTTTCCTAGTAGTATCCACCTCCTCTTTGTTGCTGACCTTTTCCCATTGAATGTGATGCTCAGAGCAAGAGATGTGGAAAACCATCCAGGGTCAGGGATATCAGAAGTACCATCATTAAATGATTTAGAAAGGGAGCACATAGTTGACAAGTCATATTGAACTCACTAATGTGAACCTTGATAAGCAAGGAAAACTTGTGAAAGGTGGCTTGTCTTTCTATCAGGGAGAGGTTAGAACACCTGACCCATCCTCTACCCAAGCTTTGTTGCCTTAGCCAATCCTGGAGGAGAAAGACCTGCCAGTATTTACACATATATGCAGCCTATAAGTAGCAGGTTAGGGCCAGGGTCAACGCCAAGGCATCCCATGAGGTTTGGACCATTGCTATTACTACCAGGCAGTATTTATTGAGCATCTACAGGATGCCTGTCACATGCGTGTACTTTGCATTTACCACTTCAGTTAATAATCTCTCTACAATGTCGGTGTCAGTGTTACTATTTTATGGATGATGAACTTGAGGCTCTGGGTGATTAGTTGCCTCTTGAAATGACATAGCTAGCAATGGTATCAGTAATAATAATCATGATTATTATCATGATCATAATCACTGATTTGTGGGGCTCCTCAGTAACTTTTGCATAGGGAGTTCATTTGAGTATCACACTAGTGCAACATGACTGGGCATTGCATTGACAAATGAGGAAGTCGAGGCAGGGTGAGGTTATGTAACTTGTCCAGAATCAGGAAGCTAACAAAGTACAGAGATACGACTTGTCCTTCAGGCTCAAAATGGCAACTTACTGTGATAACCGAAGCACTCTCTTCCCTTGTCTCCACTGCTTCCTCACCCCAGCCCACCTCTGCTTTCAAATCAGTAAAGATTGCACACTCATAAAGATCGCTGAATGTCACTGACTCCCTCCACTGAGTTAGGTCTCTTGTGCTGTCTGTTTGCACAGTCCCTATTCTTCTCCTATTTTAACACGTATCACACGTTCCTGGGGTTACTTGCATAACATTTTGTCTTTGCTCATAGACTTTAAGCTACAGGAAAGCAGGTGCTGGTGCTCCATCTTCTTTGCATTGCATTAGGTGATGCATCCTATAATGATGTTCACATAAATAAAATCAAATTTCTGATCAGAAATTTGATTTTATTTAGTGAACAGATTTCATAAAAACTTTTCCATGGAATACTGGCAGTTTGGAAGGTATGCTTGGGATGGTCTGCATTATATTTTAATATAAACTACTTGTCAAAGCCAAAATTCCTGCTGAGTTGCTTCAGGGGGCACCATATAAAAACTAGGCAACCACATTCCTGAGTTGTAAACATTGAAATGCAACAAGATGCCCCAGGACAGCCAAATGGAAGAGAAAATCTCTTCATCCTATGTGGTATGAAAACAGCAAACAAACTGTGATTTCAAATACAAGCTCTAAATCAAAAGGCTGTGTGCCTTGACTCGCAATCAAAGACTCTCACCGTGGCAACTCTATAAAGCATGTTTAGTGTTAAGGAGAAAGTATGATGTATTATTAATGATAGTGGGTTTCCCAAGCTAAATTATGGAATGAACATGTGCTTATGAAGGAATGAACATATGATAGAATAAATGGATGAATAGAGGAAAGTCAAGTTTCTCCACACTTTAATACAAAATTATATTGTTTGTTTGTTTGTTTTACCATGGCCCGCCCTTCCTTCCTTTCTTCCTTCCTTCCTTCCTTCCTTCCTTCCTTCCTTCCTTCCTTCCTTTTTTTGTGGTATTGGGAGATTGCACCCAGGGGAATTCTGCATCTGAGCTACACCCCCAGCCCTACTTTATTTTTTATTTTGAAATAGGGTCTCACTAAGTTGCTGACAGCTTCCCTAAGTTGCCGAGGCTGACAATGAACCTGCAATCCTCCTGTCTCAGCCTCCCAAGTACTAGGATCACAGGACTGTGCCACCACACCCGGCAGCCTCTTCCTAATTCTTTGTTTGTTTGTTTGTTTGTTTGTTTTGCAGTACCAGGGATTGGACCCAGGGGCGTTCTACCTCCGAGCTACACCCCCAGCCCTATTTTTTATACTTTATTTTGAAATAAAAATAAAGTTGCGGAGGGCCTCACTAAGTAGCTGAGGCTGGCCGCGAACCCGGATCCTCCGGGCTCCGCCTCCCAATTACTGGGATTATAAGCGTGCGCCACCACGCCTGGCTTCTCTTCCTAATTCTGAGGATACTTTATGTATACAGGAGCCCCTTCCTGGTGGCAAACCTATGACCTAGGCAGGAACATTATGATTTACACTTTACAAAGAGGAAAGCCAGGACACAGGGGTAAAGAAATTGTTTTAAATAATGCATTATTATTGCTGCTGTTGTTATTTTTAATGGTTGCTATCATTACTATTATCCTTCATATCTCTGGAGCACCTGTCATCTACTAGGGACTAGAAGCCCAAAGAAAAATTCGAAGGCACAGGGGACTGGGGCTGAGCTGTCTACTGGGAAAAGGGGCCCAGAGACCAGACCCAGCTGAAGAGGTGCAAGCTCAATCAGAGGAACAAACAGGGAGCTCAGTTACTAAGCCCGCCTCCCCCACATTTAGAGTAACCTTCTAGAATATTCTCAGATCTTCAGCGCTGACCTAGTTTTCACGGCTGCATCCTTCCATGACAGGTTTTCTCCCTCACCATATTCATGCCACTTTATGATGTTTATAAAGTCAGTGTCAGTCCTGCAGCTCGTAACTTGCCTTTGATATCAAAAACTGTTTCATTAGACATGGCTTTGTTTATTCAAAAATTCATTGTTCTCTTACATCTTCTTAATGACTTTTAAGCTCTGACTATTAATCTTCTTACCCGAGTTAAACCTTTCTCTCAATATGTTCTTTTATAGATATTTCCAAACTCAGAAGCTTACATTCTCTGCCCTCTGTGGGCTTTCTTGAGGACAATAATTAACTGAAAACCTCCTCGTTAGAAATGGAGAAGAAAGTGTTCCAGTATTAGGTGGGATTACGTGCTGGAAGTCTCCTGCGATATTTTTCACATTGAAGATGGCTGAATCAAATAATTTAACTCAATTCACTAAGAAAAAATGAGTTATTTTCTGCATTGGCTACTAGGTATGTCCAGGGAATAAAGTATACTGAGCTTGCCATCATATAGAGGACACAGTGACACAGTAAAACTACAAACAGATGAACATCACAGTAGACATTTGTATAAAGAGTTATAGGGGAAGAAGTGATTCCATTAGGAGAGATATTAGGCAAATTTTCAGAATATAAGTAGACATTGAACCAACTATACATTAGAGAAGGGGAACAGAATTTAAAATTGAGGAAACAGCAGTAGTGAAAAAATGGAAGTGAACAAAATTATATGTTGTGTTGGAAAAACTCTTCCCCTTCTTCCAATGCTCTGCCTTCTTTGATTTTCATGAACATATATGTTCTTTATGAATACTGAGCCTTCTTATCCACTCTTCCCTTTGCCTATAACAGCATCCTAGCCCAGCTTTCCTCGCTTGGCTGACTCCTGTTGATGTCTTCAATTTTCAGCCTCAATACCAGCTTCTCAAGGTGACTTGTCCTGACACACTAGACTCAGATTCTTTTATTTATGCTCCCATAATACTTTCAAAGTCCTCTTTGCTAACTTTCACCATGATCAAACTACTCACTTAACTCTTATATTCCTCAATTAAGTGTAAACTCATGAGGGTTCAGACTAGGTCTGTTTTGTTCCTTGTGTATTCTCAGGACCTACCCTAAGACCTGATGTCTAATTACCACTTCTCTATTTGTATCATGTGCAGTGGTGGGCTGGGGCGTTTAGTCATGGTGGGAAGTGGCTAGAGATGACACCAAATTGACAGAAAGAGATGTTATAGAGGGCTTTGACTAATGCCTCATTTAAATATGCTCCCAGATGTCTTCAGTTTGAAACAAGGTAAGTGTAGGAGAAACACAAACACGATGGCTTTTTCTCAAGCTTTGAAGAACCCTTTTGTAGAAAAGGAAGATAAAAGATGTGTGGTTCACAACCATACACCCATTGATTGTGATTTTCCAGGAATTAATCTTGTGAATAGTGATGGTGGTAGAAAGAAATCTCATATATGTAGCAGCCTGTAAATATTCCTAAAAGTATGGAATAATTCATCAGTGTGGATACCCAATAATAGAAAACAAAGGGATGAAAAAGTGAAGGTTTTATTCATATTTAATAGTAACTGGAAGTGGACATAACCATATTAATGAAAACACCTGCACAGTCACACCGGAGGGGATATCTAGTACTCCAATTATTGGCTGGTTGGGTGATACACCATTAACTTAATGAATATTCATGATGCATTTACTTATTCAGTGTCCTGCCAATTAATACGCCAGATTCAATACCTGACCTTACAGATTCACCAAACAATAGAAGAGAAAGACATCAAGTAGATAATTACAACAGCAATGTATTTAACACAATGTCAAGGAGTCGTACGAAGAGGAAGCAAAGATTTGAGGGGAGCCTTGGCCAGCGGCCATGCCCATCAGAAGGTATCTGGGGAGTCCTGTGTATTGGCATCAAGAGAGGTAAGTTAGAGTTTGGCCATACTTATTCCTCAAAGGGTTACAGTATGCCACTTCACTGAGGTCTATACACAAATATTAACTGTGACACTGGCATAATTGCACAGCCTTATCAACTTGCGAGTTTCCTTAACCCACCTATAAGCACCCACAATTCAAATGTTTTTATTTTTCATTCTTGTCTTATGATAATTAGTTCTTTTTAAATATCTAGCTTGATCTCTGACTTCAAATACTTAGCTATGTTTTACTGATTTCTGTGAGATGGATGACATGCTGTTGTGGTGTTCATGAATATCAAGATGAATTTTCATTGACCCTGGGACATGCCTTTTATCTGAGTCAAGAGCCACAAAATGACCTTACATCTGTGTCTTTACAAATATGACTAGTTCTTAGGCAAATAGAGAAAACCAGGTCTGAACACACTCACTAGTGATGTGGGGAGCCTCAGTACAGACATTTACCTCCCTCCTCACTGGGAGTCCTCTCGTCCACATGAGCCGACCTTCAGGACAGACAGTAACATCCCTGTGACCAATGACAAAAACCCATTGGGAATGTGTTTGGCCAGGAGGACCCCACATTCTGGGGGTGAAGACTTTATGAAAGAAAATGAGACATATTAGAATAAGGCAGAATAACCTATTTCAGTTGTAACTTCTTGATTTTTGTTTCAAATTTGTGTGTTCCTAGAATGTCTCCTCTCTTTTGTTATCTCTTGGTTGAAAAAAAAGAGAACACAAAAAGCAATAAAAACAATAAAATGGAGAGTTTCTAAACTCGTCAATGATCCCCTGCCAAGAGCCAGAGCCAGTTATGAGATACATGACCTAGATGTGGAATCCTGGCTTCTGCTTGTCTTCTTGTGATTTACTGACTTGATTTTAATCTTAATTTTGGAATGGGTAAGAAGTTTAGATCATGCACAGGTTTTCATACCTCTGATATCAGGAATGAAGAGATGGATACAGATGTAGTGAGATTTAAAATGGCCTCAGATAAACTCTAGTCAGGGAAGGAAGAGCAAAGATTCCAGGAAAAGAACTCCACCCCCTGCACCCCCAGGATATGGGGCCTTCCTGGCTGGGGTGCATTTCCACTGGGTTTACATCATTGGTCACAGGACTGCCCCCTGTCTGAGGTCCATGTGAGGGACACAGGGCAGCTCAGGATGTGTGCTGGTGGGACTCACAAGTGCAGGGTAAGAAGGGGGAGCCAGGAATCTTTGAGTTGGGTTGGGGGAGGGAGACTCTTGTCTAGTGTGTATTTATCTGAATGGTTTTAGAGTACAATAAAAATACATTGCCAATTATATATCCCACAGTATAGACTGTAGGCTCACTTTGGATACTGTTGGAATACCTTCATACCCATTCCAAAATTAACATTAAAAGCAAATCAGCAAATAACAATTCTTGATATAACTTTATGTATAATTGGCCAGGCTATGGCGACCAGATATTTGGTCAAGTACTAGTATGGGTGTTCCTGTGATGGCAGTTTTAAAGACGTATCTTACATTTAACTCAGTAAACTTTGAGGAAAAGAGATTACCTCCCATCATGTGGGCAGGCTTTATCCAATCACTTGAAGACCTTAAGAGCAACTACAGAAGTTTCCTGATGAAGAAGGTATTCTTCCCAAGACTGCAACAGTAAAAACTGCCTGAGTTTCTGGCCTTCTACCCTGTGGAATTTGGACTCAAAACTGCCACATCAACTCTGACCTGAATTTTCTGGGCTATCCTATAAATTTCAGATTTTCCAGTCTTGCAATCTCACGAGCCAATTCCTTGAAATGAATCTCTCTCTCTCTCTTTCTCTATTCTCTCTTTCTCTCTCTCTCTCTCTCTCTCTCTCTCCCTCTCTCTCCCCCCCCTCTCTCTCTCTCTCTATATATATAGAGAGATATCTATATATATATATAGAGAGAGAGAGAGAGAAAGAGAGATATAGAGAGATATATCTATATATATAGAAAGAGATATAGATATAGATCTATCTATCTATCTATCTATATACATATATGGAGAGAGAGAGAGAGAGTGTGTGTGTTTGTGTGTGTGTGTGTGTGTGTGTGTGTGTACAATAAAAATACATTGTCAATTATATATCCCACAGTATAGACTGTTGGCTCACTTCGGATATTGTTGGAATGCCTTCATACCCATTCCAAAATTAACATTTTGGAATACAGATGTTTCTTAACTTATGATAGAGTGGTATCCCAATAAACCTATAAGTCGAAAATACCATAAACTGAAAATGAAATGAACTCAATACACTTAACCTACCAACTCTCACAGCTTAACAGTGACACAGGACACTGTAGAATGCCCATCTCTTGCTGTCTTGGTTGTGTGGCTGACTAGGGACTGCTGTATGCTGCCACTACCCAGCACTATGAGAGTCTCATACTGCAATATTACCAGCCTAGCACATGATCTAAATTCAGAATTCAATGTATAGTATCCCTACAGGTGTATGACTAAATGCACCATCATAATAAAGTCAAAACACTCTAAGCCAGACTGTATGTGCATATACACTTGTGTATAAAGAAGATATATATTTTCTTTTCTGTGTCTCTAGAAGACCCTGACCAATATACCTCCTTTTCGGGAAAGTTTTTTGGTTTTGTTTTTCTGACAAGTGATGGGAGCCAAGGATGGCAGTTGTGCATGTGGCCTGAGCCCCTTTGTTCAGTAGAAGCAAATTTGGGATTGGATTGCAGGAATGCTCCACGGCAGGCCAGGGCAGATCTGCGCATGACAGTCAGGATCTTCCAGATTCCCCTTGCTGGAGGACCACTGCCCATCCACAGGCAGCAGATGCTGAGGTTTCTCCTGGCCACCTTGTCTGGCTTGCCACTCACATCACTGGTAGAATTAGGAATTTGGAGCAGAAGGATACATCCGGTTCTTTCCAGCTCTCCAGTTGTAAGATTTTAACTTTGTTGAACATTGGAATTAAAATGGCAAAACCTTTCCCCCCAGACCTCTGGGGGCCTCCCTGTGGATCCGCTGCAGAAGGGAGCCTGGCAGGGGTAATTAACCACAGATCACTAACAGCTCAATGGCAAGGCCTGTGTCCGGGAATTCCTTTTGCCAGAGGTCCTGGGAGCATTTGCTGCAGAGAACCGAGTTTGCAAATAAGCACTTTTCTTTGTGAAGTCTCCTTTCCCAAGCTCCGTGGGCTCCCAGCACTGTGTTCAGCTGCGAGGGCTGTCTTTTCATCTTGAACTTTACATATTCTTCTCGTTTCGCCCAGTCACACAGAGCCTTTGGCAAGCCACTCTCTCTCCCACTGTGAATTGTTGGGTACCAAGGCGGAGAGGAAAGTTCTGAGTCGGCCAACTTCTCCCCCCACAACCCTCTGACTCCACCTTTCTTTGTGCTCAATAATGGGTTTCAAAAATCTTTGGTTTCCTTTGTCATCGGGAAAGATGCTGGAGTCAAACAAAGGGAGAACAAAAGTTCCAGACGTGCTGAGAAAATGAAAGTGTGCGTGTATGAGCGT
The DNA here is from genome assembly GCA_004027185.1 of Glis glis. Taxonomy (NCBI): domain Eukaryota; kingdom Metazoa; phylum Chordata; class Mammalia; order Rodentia; family Gliridae; genus Glis; species Glis glis. The sequence goes on from PVJS01007862.1 coordinate 34,698, forward strand.
GTGCGTGTGTGTGTGTATGTGTGTGTGTGTGCGTGTGTGTGTGCGTGTGTGTGTGTGCGTGTGTGTGTGTGCATGTGTGTGTGTGTGTGCACAAACACATGGGTGTAGTCTCACTGCTGTCCCAACCCCACTGGTTAGCATCGCAACCCTCAGGAATGTATGTCATTTGGGGTTGAGTTTGTGGTTGGAGCAATGTTCCTTCCAACTTCCTGCTGGAAAGTTTAACCTCTCTTTAGTCTTTACAGAAACAAAGAAATGGAACAGGCTTTGTACTTGTTCTAACTGCAGCACATCTCTTGAATCCTGCCCTCATTGTCCTCTTCCACCACCCTGGTCATTTTGCTCTCCCAGGATCGTTAGAGAGTGCTTTGACATTTCTCATCTTCTTTTGCCCCCTCCAAAACATTGTTCCCACAGCAGCTAGAGGGATCTTTCTGAAGGGCAGATCTAAGGACCAGGTTGCTTATTGCCTGTGGAGTCAAGTCTATGCTTGAAGGGGGGCAGCCAAGGTATTCCTGGGCTTCTAGCCTTGTCCAACCTACAGAGCCGCCTCTAAATCAATTTACTGATTCAGTATCTATCAGATATCTATGTATGCAGTATGTATGTATGCATATATTTCAGCAGTTATATTGTCTCTTCCTCCTCCTTCTCCTCTTCCTTCAGATTGAACCTAGGGGCATTCTACCTCTGAGCTACCTCCCGAGCCCTGTTTTATTTTTCCTTTGAAATGAGGTCTTGCTAAACTGCCCAGGCTGGCCTCCAACCTATGATCCTCCTGTCTCAGCCTCCCAAGCAGTGGGATTACAGATGTGTGATGTGAGCCTGCAAACATCACACATCTGCAAATGTGCGAACACAGTGTACTGCAGCTATGTTCTCATTCTGAAATGAATTTCCTTTAGGCAAATTCTGCCCCTCCCTAAATTACTCTTTCCACCTGGATGGAGTGAGCAGTTTCTATAGTTAGCTCTAGTTTTTCCCTCCTCAGGAAAAACTGTACCTGTTCACCTTTCTGGTTAGCCTGACAGTCCTCTGGGGTGGGAGTTCTCCATCCATGAAAAATAGGCCAGCTCAGGGCAGGGCACAGAGCATACCCTCAGGTCCTGCCTCTGAATTAACTGGAGGCATAATTCAGCGTAATCTAGGGGTTAAAGGCTCTGATTCTATAGCCAGATTCTTCTTGGTTGGAATCCTGGCATTCATATCCTGAGCCTCCTTTTCCTCGCCTGTGAAGTGGGCAGAATTATATTAACATCAGAGTGCTGATCATTATAATTAACTGAAATAATGCATACAAAGTGCTCAACCTGTCCCGAACATACAGAAAAGCCTCTACAGCTAACCCTAGTTAAAAACAACTGTTAGCCCCACCTCCACCTCTCTCACCCTCTGTTTCTGTACACCCTTTCCAGTCCCAAACCCTACAGACGCTATTAACTACACGGGGAGGAAAGAGTTAAGCCTGCCTCTATTCACCGCAAATCCACAGGCACTAAATAAGGCTCCAGCTTTCAGGCTTTAAATATGGGCTGCAGTTAACTATAAACAGCTGTTGGAAGATAATAGCCTTCCACTGGTAAAATAAGGCCAGCCCCCCTCCCTCACAATGAAACCTTTCTTGCAAAGAGCCCTCAGAACTGATACATAGACCTCAGTCTGGCTGTAATCAGGAATCGGGGCTGGGGGCAGGGGGAAGGACTGCCAGGCTTCCCAGATCAAGCTGACATGTCTATAGCCATTCCATTTCCGCTTCCAGAAGCCCCCATACTTGGTGCCCCTTATCTGCAGCACATACTCCCAGTTGTTCTTGGGGGCAGGGGAACACCCTGGCCCCCACTGCTCCCTTGCATTAACTCTAATAACTGGAAAAAGAGCGGACCTTAGCCAAGGAGACATATGTGTCACGCTTTATACCGCAGCTCTTCATTCAACTAATCCTCCCTTCCCATTTTAGGAAATCAACCATGAATCAAAGCTCAGTAATGTGATCCCATATGGAATTCGGGCGCCTTTAGGTTTATTTCAGATTTAACAAAGGTGGGATTCATGTCAGTTATTTCCACTCTGCCTGAGACAGATGCATGTGTTTGGTTGGGGGGAAGTGATTATGGAAAACACCATTTGCTTCAGGAAATACCCAGAATCTATTAAGTATGAATCTGGTGTTGGACACACAGTAGGTGGTTGGTATTTGTGTTTTCTTCTGAGCATGTTGAACACCTTTTATGCATGAGATGAATAAGGAATTCTGGAAGCAAATGGATTTGCTTTCAAAGAATGGTGGAAGGATTTAGAATCTTTGAAATGAGAACTTTTAGTGAGTTGTCTAAATCTTTCCCCTCCCTCCCTCCCTCCCTCCTTTCCTTCCTTCCTTCCTTCCTCCTCCACTCAGAGGAGTCTGATGAGACCTAGACAATTTAAGTGACTTACAAGGTCAATCAGCAAGTTTGTGGCAAAGTTGGGAGAAATATCAACCTCTCTGACTCAAAGACCAGTGATTTCAATCAGCCCACAACAAAAATCACAAGATTAAAGTCAAGGTCTCTGAAACTTGGGCAAACAAAATTCAGAAGGAATGCTTGGAGGGAGCATCCTGTGGGAGCTTACCTTTGTCTACAGCTATGGACTCTAGAGAAGTAGGGGTGCCTGTTGATGTCCATCTCCAGCTAAATCATAAATCTCAGAGCCTGTCAAGGTAAAGTAAGTGCTATTTACTTAGTGCATGGCTTACGGACTTGTCCATGACTCTGAAGGCATCCTTTGCATCCATGACAATGAAATAATAAGACATACCTGCAGTTAACCTTACTGAATATCATGAAATAGCAAACAGCCTATAAAGCAAGTGGTCTAGTGATTCCCATTTTATAAGTAAGAAAACGGAGGTTTAGAAAGGTTGACGTCTGCTCATTGTCACTCAGCTAGGAAGTGTCAGAGTCAAGTTTCAATGCCTTGTTTTCTGATGTAGAGCTTGATCTCCTAACCACAGTGATGCCTTATTAGAAAATAGTAACTAAAGAAAATTAGCATTACCCTCTTATGGATCATGCAACACATTTATGCGTGTGTGCGTGCGTGCGTGTGTGTGTGTGTGTGTGTATTTTTCCCTTTGTACCTTTGGTCGGTCAAAATTTCCATCCTGGGAGATAAACTCACCATTCCTATTTCACCTGGGTAAAGTCTGAGGCTCTGATAAGACAAGTTGTCCAAGGCCACCCAGCCAGATCATAAGATATGGAGATTTCTAAAACCAAGCCCATTGCTTTTCTCATGAGAATATTACTGTTTCCCTGGATATTTTTAAATCTATAAAGCATGATCTATACTACGGTTTTGGAAAACAAAGGTTTGTAAAGGTTTAGGTCACCTTTCCAAAACTAACAGGTATCACTGGCATCAAAGGTCCATGTGTTAAAGGCGTGGGAGGTGGTAAAACTATTGGAAGGTGGTAAAACCTTCAGGAGGTGGGGCCTTGTAAGAGGCCCTTAAAGGGTCATTAGGGGTATAACCTCAAAGGAGACTATGGGACCCCTTTCTGTTTTCTCTTTTGTTTCCTGGCCATAAGGTAAGCAGTTTGCTCAGCTACACCTCCTCCATCATCTCCATCTAGCACACACAACACGCTCAAAGCATTGGTCTGCCTGGTCTTCAACTGGGACCTTCAATACTGAGAGGCAACACATCTTTTTCCCTTTATAAGTTCATTATCTCAGGTATTTCATTCTAGTGATGGAAAGCTGGCTGACATAGTTATTGATTGTGGAAGAGACAGTATCTGTAAAACTACCCTTCTACTTCTGTTTATAGCATGTGGCTAAGTATACACAGATCCAGAATGTAAGTTTTTAGATATGATTATTATGTTACCTGCTCATATTCAGTAGGGAGCAGGGTTTCTTCCTTCCTTCCTTAATATATGAACCCTGTTACTTCTTCTCAAACTTTAAGACTTTGATTCAATGATTCTCACCACTAGGAGTCCTGAAAGACTCATAGAGCAGGAAGGATTTAACCATTAGCCTTTTATGCCATAAAATCCTCAGCAATCCAGCTCCCTGGAGACAGATTCTTAAATTAGATGTTGAGCTTCCTGAAGACAGGGATCGATAGTATTTATTTCTCTATCCCCAGTTCCTGCTGTACAATTTATACACAGTAAATGTTTATTGAGTTAATGAGTTATGCTGGGCCAGCTTGCTTTCCATAGATCCTAGGTTTTCCTTCCATAAACACCAAAGCATTTCCTTATTTTAATCACTGGGAATGAAAAATATCTTCAAAGCAAACAAACACACATAAAACACAATGCCACCATTTCAAGTAGAGTATATCGAACATTATTTGGATGTTTAAAAAATAATCTGGAAACATATTTATGAGCCCAGATTATGCCATTATGATTAAATGAATTAATGATGTCAGGGGAAACAGGTACACAGATTCACTTTGATCTTGAATGGTCCCTGGATAGTTTCCTATTTTAAATCCTTAATGCCTAATTCTTTTAGTAACTACTCTCATCTCCTCCCCGTTGCTGTTTCTCACATGAAATGGGCCTGGATATCAGGTAAGTATAGACCTTTGAATTCTGTGTTAATATAAGAGTAAAAAATCTCTGAGTAAGTATGTGCAAACACAGAGGGAACAGAATGAACACTACTTGCTCTGACATCTCAGAAGCTTTTATTCTTTACTTCTTAGTTTCTAGATATTTAAAAAATGATGGTAGATACAAGAAAACATTGATACTTAAAAAGGAATTGAGAAAGCAAAATAAAATATCTGTTTCTTTTACTAAAGAAGGCCAAGGACCACTTTGCAAGCCTATGACGTCTGGGCTTATCACACCTTTGCAGAATGTTCATGTACACATTGAAATCTCAGGTCCTTTAATACGGATTCTCATAGAAATCAGAAATGAAGAAGCTTATATGGGTAGCTTTAGATTTGTCTCCTGAAATTAGCTGCATCTGGGGTACTGTCAACAAGAGAGTCAAGTGATAGAAATGGTAAGGGTCACTCTGAGATGGGGAAGAGGGAAACTGGATTCTGGGATCTAGACTCTTGTCCTCATTGTGTGTCACTGGGAAATTAAGCCTTCTCGGACCCTCAGCTTGCTTATCTATAAAATATGAATGACCATATGCCTGGTCACAGACTTCCCAGGTGGCCATGAGAAGGAGATCAGGCAGACGTATTTGGTAAACATCAATGTAACAGGAATGTTCCAATGTTCCTTGCTGTGTGATGATCAAGGCCCATTCCCAAGCTGCTGGTGAGTATCATGTGCTCATGCGGATGTCTGGGGGGATATTCTTGGAGCAACCATAAAGAATTTGGAGTACAATTTTCTCTGGATTTAAGGGTCAAGCCCAAACCTTGCATCTAGAAGTCTGCATTTGGAGCTAAAGTCAGTCTTACTTCATTACATCATACTCTCTGCTACAACTCTTATAACCACCCCTGAATGTTTAGGTTCAGAAAAGGCATTGTCTCCCTACAGTGCTACTATGCCTCTTTTCATCACTGTGGCTCCTAGGAGGCCAATTCCTCTCCTCTCTGTAGATACTGATTTTCTGCCTGGCTTTGAATGCTAGGCGAGAGTTTTCTAAATGTTGGTTAATTCAACTTATTTTCGTATGTGTGAAATTGGAGTGTTGTAAACAATTGAATGAGTGGGAAATAAATAGATAATGAGAAATGAATGAATACCAGAACTGTACTGCACAAAGAATGAACCTTAATGTATGCAATGCATGCACATGAGAGACCATTTGGAAATCAGGGAATCCCAGGAAGGAAGGCAGACTGTGAGAAGTAAATGCATCTGTATTGTGAATGGATAAAGCAACCTCATGAAGGGGGATAGGAGGGAAAGGGGCTGACCTAAGCAACTTTGGAGATGAGTAGACTGCAAGATTTAGGATGAAGGGAACCACACATTAGCACTGTACCCAGATTGATAAAGCCCCCACCCAGGGGAATAGATTAACAATTCTGATATTATTAGCATGCGTACTGGAATTAAATAATTAAGTAAATGGAGAGCAGATATGGGAGTCAAGTTTCTCATCATCAGAGTGGAAATTTACAGATAAGCAAGGGGAGGAGGCTGGAATGACTTGGTGGTAGTGAATTAGAGTTGGAGACATCAGTATGAACTCACATCTAGCTTGATATGGATAGAGATAGCTACAGAAAGAAATAATGATAGATATGTGTATGTCCATGAGTGCTCTTACATATGAGAAGGCCTGAAAGGAACAGTACTCCAGAACAATGAGTACAACTGGTACAAGATCTTGGTGACTGATAACCATTCTCCAATAAAAGAAACTGGAACTTCTTGAAGAAATGACTAACTCTAGGACTGGGACAGGAAATATTCAAGATGAGCCCAGAGCAAAAAGTAAGGAAGTGCTCAATCATAAAATAATGTTCATATTAATGTTTTTGCCAAAGAAATAGAGGAGCCAGTTGAAAGAGCTCCCAATGGCCAAAACTGGAACGGTTAGAGCAACAAAATTAACTAGAGTTGGATGAAAACCCAAAGTACAAGATAAATATCCATGAGTTTGTACTTATCTAAATAAATGATTGAATACATTAATAAATGGAGGAGAGGAGACAATTCTCCCATGTAGAAGAATTCCAAATGCAGGAACTTGTCTAGATAGTCTACCTTCAAGGAGAAGCGTAACTCATGACTTCTTAAGTTTTGGCGCTGTTTAGTGATTTTATTCCAAGAACTACAGTACAAAAAAGGGGAAAAAGTAATTTTTCAATAGAGAATCCTGACAAATACTGTGTTAGCCAGATAATCAAGGTCATTATCAACCACTATAAATTATATTGATAGTATGTACCCTTTATATGCTGTGATGGAAATGATACTTTACCATATGGTCTTCCTCCCTAGAAACTATAATCCTAATCCAATCATGAAAAAAAATCAAATTCCAATAAAAATTTATCCAAAATGCCTGACTGATACTTCTTAAAACTGTCAAGTTATCAAAAAAACAAAAACAAGGAAAACTTGACAAACTTTAACAGAACAAGAGAAGCCTAAGGAGACATCTCGGCTGAATGCTATCTGGTATCCTAGATAGGATGCTGGAGTAGAAAAGGGGCCCTAGGTAAAAACTAAGGAAATCCAGCCAGGCGTGGTGGCACACACCTCTAATCCCAGTAGTTGGGAGGCTGAGATAGGAGGATCACAGGTTTGAAGACAACCTCAGCAAGTAGTGAGACTCTCAGCAACCTAGGGAGACCCTGTTCATATTAATTTTATAATGTTTCAAAACAAAAAATAAAATTGGGCTGGGAATGTAGCTCGGAGTAGAATGCCCCTGGATTCAATCCCCAGTGCACATACACATACATACCAAAAAAAAAAAAAAACCAAGGAAATCTGAATAAGCTGAATAAACTATTGACTTTACTTGATAATCATGTATAAATATTGGTTCATTAATTGTTACAAATGTATGATACTAAAACAGGGTGTTAATAATAGGGGAAACTGGGTGCAGGGTATACAGGAATACTGCGCTACTCTCTCAACTTCTTTGTAAATCTAAAACTGTTCTAAAAATAAAGTTTATTTCCAAAAAGAAACAAATTGTTATCAATTTAGCTTTACGAATTATTGAATAGTCAATTATTGCTATGCTTACTCCGTAAATTTGGGGAGCACTTGCTTTTTTTGGTTTGTTTGTTTTCTTAATTTCAACTCTCATAGAGGTGTCATGGTTATTAAAGGTGATAATATACGCCCAGCAATGTGCACAGTGGTCAAAACCTGTAGGAACTCAATGATGATTTGGAGTGATGGCAGGGATGGTGATAATGATACTGGTGATTTGGTTTTGCTTTGAAAAAACTCCCACATTATTGCATATTCTGATGGAAGCAGGTACAAAGTGGCTTTCCTGCTGTAACCTGAGGTGGCCAGATAGTGTTTTTACATAAGTTGAGTCCTTAAGGATGCTGGATGAAGAAGGCAAAAGCATTTGTACGGAGGGGCCAGCATAATCAAAGGCCTGGAAATACCACCCACAGAGGTCTCATAGGGGGACTATAGCTACAGGAGATCTGTTTTTGCCAAAGTGAACCATGGAAAGCTGAAAGGAGCGAAGAAAAGCAAAACTGGAATGGCCAACAATGGCCACGTCACTGAAAGCACTGCACACAAGGCAAAGGGACCCACGCTTTCCTCTGCAGATGATACTGGAGAGGGGGAAATACCGGGAATTTTCTGTAGTAGAGAGAGGCAATCACATTTGCCTTTTGAATAGACTCACTCTGGCTACAGTGTGGAATAAGATCGGAGGGGGACCAGATGGGACACTGCATGGCCAGGGAGAAGTAAAGCTATTTGAAAAGTGTTGGCATTTTGGGGGGGCAGTTATGACCCTCCGACTTCCTAAGTCAACCATACTTTTGTGAAGTGCCTGCCTAAATATTCTACCTTTATGTGTGTTCACTATGAAGGTAGAGGCTAGCTTTGGCACAGAAATGCATCTGTGAGGTGGAGTGAAACGTTTCATTTACGTCTGATTCTTGTACCAGCCTTCCTTGCCAGGAGAGGAGAATACAAACTAGAAATGAAAATATTGGCAAAACTTCAGGGGTTGCCATTTTTAAGCTCCCCCTCTCTCAGACGTGAAGCCATATGATTTTGTAGATCCTGAGATTTTAGTTCATCTCTCCACACATTCACCATGGTCAACCAAAAACTAAACTTTAGGAACTGGTCAATATTCTGGTTACTTGGCATGGTGGAAGAGACAGGAAGCCATGGTTAGAGATCAGACCTCATAGTTCTTGCCCCAACATTGCAAGAACTTACTAGTGGTGGGACTTTTTGTAGTCTCTTGACATTTTAGATCCCAATTAAAAATCTTCTTAAATAGGAAATATAGCCCAATGCTACCAATATCACCATCATCACCAACACCGCCATCTTTACCACCACCACCACTACAGTTATCATCATCCATATCAATATCTCATCCCAACTCCTATCTCCCATATTCTAGTGAGTATAATATGTAACCTTGCACACAAAAGCACCTTGAAATTGTCATCATCAGTAGAAACTGGCATATGAATTATTTCCAAAATTGCAATGTAGAAACATTGACACATTCAATGCCTGGCATATATTAGGTGCTTGGGAAATACTTGTGGAATGAAAATGTGACCATTTATTATGAATTCCCCCCATCTATTATGTTGATGCATGCCCTGGGCTATGATAAAAAGGCATAATATCTGTGGATGTTTTCCTGGCTTTCTGACATAGAGCAGCTTAAAGGAATGCAAGTCAACTTATACAATGAACATTTAAACAACTTTGGTTATGCCATTACTAGGAATTCCACCAATATTCTAAAACACGTCCATGATTTCTTAGAATGGGCTTGGCTCATTAGTCACTGAATCCACTGAAAAGTAAGGAAGTTCTTTCATGAAACACCTGTTCATCTATCTATCTATCTATCTATCTATCTATCTATCTATCTATTTGTCTGTCTGTCTGTCCGTCCGTCCATCCATCCATCCATCCATCCATCCATCCATCCATCCATCCATCCATTCATCCATCCATCCATCTATCATCCACCAATCATCTATCTACTATCTATCTATCTATCTATCTATCTATCTATCTATCTATCTATCATCTATCTATCTATCTATCATCTATCTATCATCTATCTATATATCTATCATCTATCTATCTACCTATCTCTATCTATCTATCTTAAAGGCAATTTTTCTTTTTCCCAGCTATAAGTTCTATGTAGTTCTTTGTGCCCAGGGCTAAACTGTTCTCCCATAAGATCGCATGTTTGGCACATAATACCCTAAATTGCTAGGTGTTAATGCCTCTCTTCTTTCCCTGCCAAACTGCCTGAGCCCCAGATTTGAGCCAGCTTTGCTCCTGTCAGGGAAACCAGCTGCCTTTTAAGTAAGGATGTTTTCTTAAAAACAAAACAAAAATCCCTGATATATAGACTTCCAAACATAACTTAATACAGAATAAGTAGTTGTACACAGAATACTTTGACCAACTGCTCTCAAGCCTTGGGGACTATATTTAACCCTTCTCTGGAAGAAACTTACTACCTTTCTGTGCCTTGGCATTTAGCCACAGGTCTGATATAAAAAACAAATATTCATGGAGTAAATATTCCCTTTTATAGCATCTCAGGACTGAACTGGGACTCAGGGATAATGTAGTGCTTTGTTAGTTGGAGTCTAATCTATGGACCAGCAGCACAGGCCCCTCTGAGCTTGTTAGCAGTGCAGAATCCCATGCCCCACCTTGAACCTAGTAAATCACAATCTTCATTTTAATTAGACTTTGGTGATTCATTTGAGAATCACTGATCTTGTCCAGTGGTTATGAACCTTAGCTGAAAATTAGGATAATCTGAAGAACTTTAAAAAATATTGATACCAGTAGCCCATAGCTAGGAGATTCAGATTTATTTGATCTGGAGGTGTTGGCTAGATATTGAGCTTTTTAAAAGCTTCTCATGTCAATCAAATAATAACCCAAGGTTGAGAACCATTGATTGAGTCTGACTTTCTCATATAAAAATAGATGAAATTGTTACTTCTCCAAAGCTAGATATACTTTTCTGAGCCTTTAACAGTGCTCTATGGAGAGTGGGAACTGGACAAATTTTATTCAATTACTTCTTCCTAAACCTTTCTATTTCTTCTCTCCCTAAAATTATCAATATGTCTTTTTAACATAGACTCCTCCCACCTTACATCATGGATGTAAGGTGGGAGAGCCCCTGATAGCTATTTTTAAGCTCCATGACTCTACCCACCACCCAAAGCTGATTAGAGTAAGTATAAACTCAAGCTGAAAATCAGACTCTATTTTCTAGGTGTTGGTGGTCTTGGCTTCTGGACAGTCCTCTAAGAGGGACTGTGAGGCTACATATTCTACCATGGGAATGGGGAGCAGAAAAATGCTGTTAAGAAACAGAGAGTAGACACAATGAATCAAGCATGAGAAGGGAAGCAGGGATAGAAAGTGGAGACAGTCAATGATCAAGTTTATTTATGACTCCAGTCCTGGTTTCCAAGTCCTTCCTAGGCTCAATTGCCAATTCCCATCTCATCATTCCCTGAAGCACCGCTATTCCTGACATGCCACATGAATTTTTCTTTAAGCCTGTTCAAGTTAGGTGTAGCCTAAATCAGAAAAAGATAAAAGTCCTAACTAATTCAGCCACTTTATTTTCCCTGCGTAACTCTCATTAGCACATATGTCACATCATCAATGAAACTCATAGTTAAGCAATGAGCTTATAAGCCATCCAACCTAAAAGGGGGATAAGAAAGATCCATATGTCAAAGTAATTATTTTTTTCCAGTGGCATTAAGGACACAGGAAAACTGCCTTTGTTTGAGACTCTGAGCCTCTTTCCACAATGGTTACTGTTTAATTCTCCCACCTGGGAAATGCAAATCAAAATTACACCGAGAGTCCATCTAACTCCAGTTAGGATGACAATCATCAAGAATACAAACAATAATAAATCCTGGCAAGGATGTGGGGAATTAGGAACCCTTATACATTGTTGGTGGGATTGCAAATTAGTACAATCACTATGGATATCAGAATGGAGATTCCTCAGTAGGAAATGAACCCCCATATGACCCATTGTTGGTATCTTTCCAAAAGTTAGAGTACTATAGAAATACTTGCATTCCCATGTTTGTAGCAGCACGATTTATAATAGCCAAATCATGGAACCAATCTAGGTGTCCATCAACAGATGAATGGATAAAGAAAATGTGGTATATACACACAATGAAATTTTACCCAGCCATAAAGAATAATATTATGTAATTTGTAAGAAAGTGGATGGAACTTGATAACATTATGCTAAGTGAGATCAGCCAGTCTCAGAAAGTCAGAGGTCATCTTTTCTCTCTTATGCGGAAGCTAAAGAGAAAACAAGATAAAAAAGAACTTTAGATAAAAAAGGAAATAGACTAGTAGAATAGTGAAAGGGGATGTGTGGAGAAGGGCAAGGGAAAAAGGAGGATTGAGGAAGCAAACAGATAAAATAATGTTACGTTCATATAGGAAGGCATGACTACTAATCTCACTAACATTTATGGGAAATGGGGAGTGGGTTGGGATCTGGAGGGAAATGTGTGTATATAAATGTATCACTTTGAATCTCACTATGTTGTATAATTGCAATGCACTAATAAAATGATCACAAACAATTTTCCCAACCTTATCACCATGTTATCAACAGAGAACCTGGGTCTCAGACTGGTTAACTGTCTTTCCCTAGATTGTATAGCTAGAAAGTGGCAGAGTTTGGATCAAATCATCCTGCCTCCATTTAGACCTGTGCTTGGGAAATTAACTGCAAGGATGGTTGGCAGGAGGGTGTCGCAGGCAATGAAGCTGGTGAGGTGAGCAGGGACAGGGACAGGGACAAGAGGCCTTGTCTGTCATCAATTAGAGGAGTGATCATGGATCCCATTAATCAGAGCATTTTAAGATCTTCTTCCCTTTGTTCTTTGGAAGACATGTTGGCTTGGGAATATTCTTGAGTCAGCTTGAAGACTGTATCTGTTGCTTTAACTCCATGACAACAGAGTCTTCCCAATCATGGTCTCAGTACTGCCCTTTTCTAGAACCATCTACAATCTGAACCAATGACACATCGCCTTTCCTGTGGTGCTTTCCAATGCGTCGTTGGAAATATTTGAGCAAAAAAGCTTGAAGAATACAAAAATGATGACTAAATGTCTTTCTTTGTTTCCTTTGTTTCAGTTGACTGGGTTTCAGCAGACCCCTGAGCAGGAAGTGGGATTTGAAGGAACTTCCACTGGCCATTTAGCAGAGAACAGAATCTTTGTAGAAGGTAGTGGCCATGACAATTCTGCCTTCAAAATCCTTGGGCTTGTACTGCTGGTGTAGGTGTCACAGGCAAGTCTAGGATTCATTGAAAGTCATTTCAATATTTTATTCCAACCTGGTAATGATAGGTATTGGTTCTGTGAATTCACCAAGCTACTCATGAACCTAATATCTCACATTCAGGATGTGGCAGGCCTGTCTGAAGGAACTTTTGGTCTTATTTTGGACCAAAGAGAGCCTCAGGGTACTAGCTTTCTCTGTCCTGTATCCCCTTGAGGGCTAAGACTGTGGTCAAATAGCATCCCTCGAGTGCCCACCTTCTATTAGGTGCTGTGTTAGATGCTACCAAACCTCAAGGCTCTCTTGCACATACTGAGTCTTCTCTTTGAAAAGCGTTCCCATTCTTGCCTACCCTGTGATTCCCATTGACTTGCAAAACACATCCACCCCTTCTTGCTGAAGCTGTTCCCTCCTGCCTCACTCACTTGTGCATTAATGTCTTGTTACACCGCTCATGCTGTACTGGGATGCATCTGTTTTCAGGGCTCCTTGAGAGAGGGCCTGCTTTGCTTTCTGAATCCTCAGCTTCTTGCTCAATGCTCTGAGCAGGCAGTTCATAGTCAGCCAAGTCACATGATTCAGTATGTGTACATTGTTCACATGCTTTCTCATCCTCATTTTGAAAATGTAGACAACACCCTAATACACAAGATGTACACACACAAACTTACCAAGTAAGCTACTATTATGAGCAGGAGAAGGAGGGAAGGGGGAGGGAATAAGGGTGGGAATTGGGGGAGGGCTAATTGACCAATATATGAATGGATACTTCTACCACCCTGAAACCCATCAATATATGTGATTGCAATGCACCAATTAAAAAAAAGAAGACATCTCTCTCTCTCTACTTAGTGAGGCCCACAGCAACTTCATGAGACCCGGTTTCAAAATAAAGTATAAAAAAAATAGGGCCGAGGGTGTAGCACGGAGGTAGAACGCCCCTGGGTTCAATCCCCGGTACCGCAAAAAAAAAAAAAAAAAAAAGAAGACAAAAGAAAATGTTGATGACAAAGTTCATGGAGAAGACATCGCTCCCCTTCAAGTCCCATCAGGGTTTGTTTGTTTGTTTGTTTATTTATTGCAGACCTAGGCTTAGAAATACATGTAGCACTGTCAAGAATGTATATTTATAGTTTAATTTTCCAACTATGAATATGCTAAAAAAATGTCTGGTCAGACATATGCATAGATACCCCTCACTGTACTGCTCCGATTAGCTATTACCTAAAAACCACTGGTGTGGTCACTTCTAGAGGACCAGCGCAGTCTTCAAAATGTACATGTATGCTATGATTTCATGCTAAGCACCGCACCATTTTCAAGGACTCCATATACCTGTATGTAGATATATGAAAAAGAATTTTTGCAATTAGGCATAGTACTGAAATGTATATAAAAGTATATCCTAACCCTAACCCTTTTATTAACGATACAGATTTTTGGGTTGGTGTATTCACGATAGCAAAATTGCAGTCTTATTAATATTTTAATTCATTTAATCCTCCCAATAACTCTGATGATTAGCTCTATTGTACAGAAGAGGAAAATGAGATAAAGAAAGGCTAACTGGTTCAAAGTCACACAGCTGGGAAGTGCTAGAGCTGGGATCCTGCGTCATGTGAGAAATTGTTAAATATGCATGTTGGGGGGCCCCCTCTCAATGGATCAGAATCTCTGAGGATGGAGCCCAAAAATCTAGGATTTATCAGACCTTCTAGGTAATCAGGTTGGAGAACAACTGCTCTCAGCCATTCGGTTCCACTGTTTCTAAAGGAACCACAAAACTCTATTAGCTGTTGAGAGACTGAGCTCGGAAAGGGATGTGAAAGACATTCCCTTTAACTCGGTTACTTATTGAACTCCTTGAATTATTAGATCTACCTATATCGTATTACTTTCCTTTTGATTGGTTTTAAAGGTCAACAGAAATCACTAGGTAGGGGGATTATGGGCCATTTTTGTGTGTTTAGTTTTCTTTCTCTATATGTCTCTGTATTAATATAATAAGAAAAGAAGATTAATCGATACATCCTATTTTTTTAAGAATTCTATTCAGGAACATGCCGCTTACAAAGAGTGCCAGGAGAGCTTCCCCACCAGAGAACCGTACCTTGTGTCTGCCTCAGAAAAAGCTTCTCTCTGCAAAACAAATGACTCTTTCATCACCCGAGGAGCTGCCCCTCCTCTCCTTAAATTGGTAGCATCCATCACCGTCGGCCCAGACGTGGTGGCTTTTCAATCCTGAGCCCCGGTGTGATAATTGGCATAATTTCCCTGAGATAATGCGAAGGTTAATGGGGTGCAGGGAGCTTCAGGCCATCCACTCTCATTTGCAGCTCAGGACAGGAACAGGGAATGCACACTGGCTCCAAGCACGGTGGGAAAATCAACAGAAACCAAGACTACAAAGTGTCATGGGTGCACGGTGGGTGTGGGCCTGAGAGTAGAAGCAGAAAGAAGAATCACTCCAGCTGACCAGTGATGGCCTCTCCAGCTCCAGGAGGGAGTCCCTGCTCCTCCTAACCTACAGCAGGGGTCACAGTGCATCCCAGCACTTTTTGACTCTGTAGCATGGTTGGTATTCCTTGAGATTAAAAATAAGCTGGGCATGGTGGTGTATGTCTGTAATCCCAGTACTTGGGAGGCTGAGGTTGGAGGATCACTGATTTGAGGCCAGTCTTAGTGAGACTCTCAGCAACTTAGTGAGACTCTCAGCAACCTAGTGATACCCTGATTAAAGAAAAAAATATAAAGGACTGGGGGTGAGGTAGAATGTCCTTGACCAGTACCAAATAGATGAATGAGTTCCTATTTCCCCATGTCCCCACCAGCATTTATTATTTGACTTCTTGATGATTGCCATTGTAATTGGGATTAGACGGAATCTCAGTGTAGTTTTAATTTGCATCTCTCCAATTGCTAATGATGTTGAACATGTTTTCATGTATGTATTGGCCATTTGTATTTCTTCTTTTGTGAAGTGCCTATTTAGTTCAATTGCTCAGTTCTTGATTGTGTTATACTGTATTTTTAGTGGTAAGTCTTTTAATATGTCACTATCACTATGAACTGCATAATGATTTGAGACTATAATGCATACATAAAAGTATAAAAATAAATAAATAGAACTGTTTTATTGAAAAAATTCTGCATATTTGGCAGACTACTTTCCTAGAAGTTTCAAAAGCTAATTAGAATATTTAAGGCTTTTTGAAACACAGTTGTGAGGAAACATGCATACTGTTGGTTAACCCAGAGTGACCTACACCAATGCGACTATGGAACTGGTTTATTTTTCTTTCTTTTTTTTAAATTTATTCATGTTCTGGTCACTTCTAACGAAGGCATAGTGCTATATTGTGTCT
Source organism: Glis glis (assembly GCA_004027185.1). Classification (NCBI taxonomy): domain Eukaryota; kingdom Metazoa; phylum Chordata; class Mammalia; order Rodentia; family Gliridae; genus Glis; species Glis glis. The sequence goes on from PVJS01007862.1 coordinate 51,042, forward strand.
CTTTTAATGTAACCCAGGAAATTCTAGTACAAACAAAAGCAATGTCTCTGGACTGGATTGCTGTGGCTTAGAATATATTCCTCTACTCCACCAACATCCATTGGTATGGATAGTCTGGTGTCTGCCAGGCTGTGGGGCAGGTATTGGGGTTGGGGACACAGAGTTGAAATGAACATTGTATCCATTCTGAAGGACCTCATGGTCTAGAAGGGAGAGAAGAATGGAAGCAAACAGTAAGGATGATGAGAGAAAGGGTGGTGGTGGAGGCCAGGCTCCTGCATTCTGAGAGCACAGGGTAGGGTAGAGCTCCTGGTGGAGAAACAATAAGAGAACTGGAACCACAACAAGAGGATGGGAAAGCTGCCATGGACCATGGGTTAGGAAGGGCTCTAAAAGCAGATGACCAAGCTCTGTTACTTACCAGCTTTACAATCTCTATCCCTTCAATTTCTTTATCTGTAAATAGAGGCAATAATAATTCCTAGCTGAGGATTGGCACATAACCATTGTTATGGTTAGATATAGAATGTCCCCTGCAGAGTTCATGTATTAATGTTCAGTGTTGATGTAACTAAGTCATGAGGGTTGTAATCTCATTGGCAGATAAATATCCATTGTAATGGATTTACTGGGTGGTAACCTAGGCAGGTGGGGTGTGGCTGGAGAAGATGGGTGCCCTAGGGGAGTGGCCTTAGGGACTGTGCTTTTGTTTTTGAATCCCCTTGCTTGCTTGCTCTTTTGTTTCAGGCCTCCATGATGTGAGAGCAGAGCCCTTACTCTCTCCCTCTCTCTGTTTCCAGTGGTCATGCACTTAGCTCCATAGACATCAGCCTCACGTGGACTGAATCCCAAAATCTCTGAAAAACTCTGAACAAATAAATCTTCCTTCTTCTAAGTTGTGTGGTCAGTTATTTTGGATTACAGCAGTGATAATGTTGACCAAGACAACTACCATACTCCTAATACAATACACCTAAGATAGAGGAGGGGGCAAATTTCTAAAATATTTAAAAAGTAAAGAACTGGCAAGGTACAGCTGATGGATGGGTTGAGAAGGGTGTAAGGCAGAAAGAAAGGTGAGGAGGCATCCAGGCAGCTGGATGAGGGTCAGAATGACAGAGGTGTATGAGAAGGGACGGAAAAGAGCAGGTTTCTTTGCCCTTATTCTCTTATGGGGGTAGGTGTGTCTGAATATGATTAACTTCCCACTAAAGCAGGATGTAGTGGATTGATCTGTGGCTCTTAGAAAGATGTTCAACGTCTAACCCAAGTACCTGTGAATGTGACCTCACATTGAAATAGGATCTTTGCAGATGTAATTAGTTGAGATGATGTCTTGAGGGTGGGCCCTAAGTCCAGTGATGATGTCTTTGTAAGAAGAAGAGGCGATACATGGGGACACCTAAGGAAGGAAGTCATATGACTACTGAGGCAGGGATGGAGCGACACACCTGTGAGCCAAGGAATTTGGAGGATGGTCTGCACCACCAAGAATCTAGGAGTGTGGCATGGAATAGATTCTCCCTCCGAGTCTCTAGAAGGAAGCAATCCAACCCTGCCAACACCTGGATTTTGGACTTCTGGCTTCTGGAACTGAAGTTTCTGTTGTTTTAAGAAATCTTGTTTAGGTTGCTTTGTTATGCAGCCCTAAGAAATGAATATGCAGGATTTTACAACCTCAGCACTACTGGACTGGATAATTCTTTATTGGAGGGAGGGAGGCCCGTCCTGCACATTGTAGGATGTTTAGCAGCATGGAAACCTCTAGTCACTTTATGCCAACAGCACCACTACCATACCCCCTAGATATGACAAAAGAAAATATCCTAAAATATTGCTAGGTGTTCCCTAGTGGCAAAAAAAATCTCTCCTGGTTATGAACTACTTCACCAATTACTTGTTGTTCACTCAATAACTTACTCATCTAATCACTTATTCATTAGCTCATACATTTTCTTATTCAGTAACTATTGACTCAGACAGGAGTGTGGACCAGGCATCTTTTTAAGTTTTTGGTATGCATTGGAAGCATAGTCTTTTTATTATTATTATTATTATTATTGGTGCATTGTAATCATACATCTTGATGAAGTTCAGGGTGACAGAGGCACACAGCACTCATTGAGCATTATCTTTATGCTCATGAAGCTTATAGTGGAGAGAGGTAACACAGGTTCTAATCAAATAACCACACAAACCGTTACAAACCAAGGAGCATGTATGACCAAGGAGCCCTAGGTAGATAGTGGTGGGGAGGTCTGAATGGAAATTTGGGAACTTTTGGAAGTCTGGGAAACTGGCACAGACCGCAAGCAGAGAAGCAGCGTGTGCAAAAGCCGAGTGGTTGATAGGAGCTCAGGGAACAGAAGATGAGAAGGAAGATGATCAGTTTTATGGGGAGGACTCAGGGAGTCCTTCTTGAGGATTTGGTCCCTACCCCAGGATTTGACCCAGCAGGGTACAAACGGGAGGGATGTCACGGCAGGAAAGGCAGAAAGGCTACAGTTGACATGTTCATTTATCTTTAAGAATGCACTCAGAGAATTGGCTGTTGGATTCCCCCCCTCAAAGCAAAGGGAAGCCTTTGCTCCCAGCTCTATCTTCAATACAGGTGGATGTGCAGGTTCTGGAAGGGACCGTCTGGCTTTTTATGGTTTAGTAAAGAGGTGTCCGGAGGCCATCATGTCGGCTCATAAAAAATGTTCAGAAATCTATATTTATGCCTGGTAGCTTTCTGGCAAAAATAGCATATTGTCCTACAAGATAGATGCAGCCAAACCCTTCTAGAGAATGCGACTATCCCTGGAAGGCCCTTCTGGGGATGGATGTGCTGCCTCGCTGCTTGCTGATTTCAGCCCTGAGCGAGGGCCTTGCTGAGTGGGCATCAGGTCTGGAGCAAATTGCACCCCAGTTCCTACCGGCCCCTGTCCCTACTGCCCTCATCTTATATTTATGTACTGACACAACACTGAGACAAGCCATCCAAAGCAAAGGACTGTAACATCACCCAGAGGTGATCTCTATCTCGCTTCTGCCGACCCCTAGATGCATCTCATTGGGAAAGACTCCTGCGTCTCCTGAAGTCTCAACTTTCTCTACTGTACAATGGGATGCAGTGCCTCTGATCTGATGCTCCAGAATTCTGCTTTCAGGCCAAATGAGAGACGCAAGTGTGAACGACTCCAGAAAGCATGACCTCTTTTGCAACACATGGGCTGTACACAGGCTTCAGAATCAGTAGATATGGGGCCACATCTTGAGGCCATTTCACCATTCTGAGCCTCAATTTCCTCATCTGTAAAAAGGCAATGATTCTGCCTATCATAGGAATGTGTTGATAGGCTTTAAAACGTATCTATGAGCTGGGTGTGGTGTCATACACCTGAAATCCCAGTATATGGGAGGCTGAGATAGGAGGATCACAGGTTCAAGGCCAGCCTCAGTAACTCAGCAAGGCCCTCAGCAACTTAGTGAGACCCTGTTTCAAAATGAAAAATAAGATCGGATCCAAGATGGCATCCAAGGAAGACACCACGCTACGATCTCTCTGAGACGCACACCTCATTCGCTGTGAAAGCAACCTCTCCACAGATGAAAAGCAACACAAACTTGAAATAAACAACGAAAAGTTTGAAACGCGACGGAATCAGAGCCAGAAGACAAAACAGAGGAAAGTAAAAAGCGCCAAACGCCTTACCTAAGGGAAGGCGGCGGCGCCATCTTGGCCGGACCGCGCCGG